>BGNK01000226.1:163502-188724 GCA_003297005.1 Symbiodinium sp. clade A Y106
GGAAGAGGGAGAGAAGAGAAGAGGAAGGGAAAAGGCAAGGACAGACAGTGCGTACAGCTAGTGAGACTTCCGGGGGGGATACTTGGGCACACGTCGAATTTTGAGCCGAAACTTGAGCCAAAATGGCTATGCATGGAAATTACAAATTGTTGCAACTGACCCAGCAGAATATTTACTTGTCCTGCGCGTGCAAGCGTTTTAATGGCGGCTCAAGGTTTAGTGTTGCAGCATCCAGGTTTAGGGTGCAGGGTGTGGGAACCTGAGCCCCAAACCCTGAAAACTGGAATGCGCAAAATGCAGAATCTCACAGCGCAATCCTCGGCCCTGGACGACTGGGATGGGTCCAAGATAGGGCCCGGAGTTTCCTGGCTCGCGGCTTCTGAAAGTTTCGCGGATTCGGTGCCCTGACTCTGGATCTTTGAGTTTGGTCACACACACCTGTTACATAGCCCGCATAGAAGCATCAGTCTGGAGGACTTGACTTGGCTAGCGTTAACTGGGCGGTCTTCGTGTCCACCACTGCATCCTCGAAAGAAACGGGCCGCACGCAAGTCTTTGCCAAGAGGAGGATCCCAAAAAGCATCCAAACATTACCGTGCCCTTCAAGTCGCCTATGTTACAAGTCCTACTAGCTACACGACGAAAAACCCTTGTGAGTCATAGCACCTGAACACCCGACAGGTCCTACTCCCCAAAGATTCTAAACCACAACAGCCTACTAAACCCTTTCAGAATCCTTCAAGCCCTCTGGGCGTCTAGTTTCTTTAAGGATCCCCTTAAGGGTTCCTTCTCAAGGTTCCTCTAAGTGATCCTTTAAAAGGGTTCCTTGAAGCTCCTTTAAAGACTCCTTTAAGGTTACTTCAAAGGACTCCTGTAAAGCTTCAAACTGAAGAATCCTTCAGCGTTCCAAGCCTCCTCGGGTGCCTCTTCTGAGGTCTCAGAGATCGCAAGGGTCTCGCTGACCAAACTCCGCGAGGCATCCTTTGGGCTGCTTCTTACAGTAAGCCCGAAGTTACGCTCTCACAACTCGGACTCTGCCAGACGAGGCCCGAAGCTAGGGTTTTGGGCAGCTGTGCACGGCTCGAATTCGGGGTGTTTTCAACAACTTCTGCTCTACGGTTTAGCCGACTCCCATGCGGTGAACAGTCTCCGAACTCTGAGCCCGAAATCCGAGAAATATATAGGCGTCCCGTCAAATTCGGATCCTTATAGGAAGGAATCTACCATTTGGAGCTTGATTTTGGGCTCCTCATTTTCCGACCGACAAGCTACTGTACCCTTTTTTGCAGCAGGCCTGGTTGTTCAGCCAAGCCCGAAACCCGAAACCGAAGCACTAAGCCTTCAGCTCGACCAGCACCACGGACCTCCCAAAAACCGTGAGAGCCCAAAAGAGCGCTCCTGCGACTGACGTCCCAAGGCTTCTGCCACGCTCCGCAGCCTCAGCGAGGCCCGGCGCTCGGCCTGGAGCAAAGGTCACCATAAAGATGACAATAGCTACCACTAGGGTCATAGCAGCAACAAGGACAACGACCACAAAACGACTGCTACTGCTGCTGCTGCTGCTTGCTACTGCCACGACCATCATCACCATGATCATGCAATGTGTACCATGTAGTAGAGTTTTGGCTCTTGGGCTTTGTGATAAGCTATTCCTCGGAGGACCTCAATCAGTTTCTGGGTGCATTAGCAAGCGCCTGCCCTCTGTAATGCTGCTGCTTTTCGCTCGACCTCTCTGAGGATGTCGGGCCGCTCCCGTCACAACGGGACTCTTGTCTTCCTGTACAAGGGTAGTCTGAAAAAAAGGAAGCTCTGCTGAGGAGGCCTCCGCCTCTCAGATGTCCCTAGGGATGAAGTCGCCGACAGAAGACTGGAACTCTGCCGTCGTCAAGTTGGGCAGCAAGGAGGGGCCCTCGCCGGTGGATGCGTTCCGGAGCACCATGAAGAAGAAGCCCACCATGGCCAAACGGCAGTGCTTAATCTCGCGCAGCTTCATGTTGTTCCACTCCTCTGGCTGGTATGCAGCCGTGAAGGTGGGGCCGAACCACTTTGGGCGTGGGCTGCTCACGGGAGCAGTGGGGTTCCAGCCGAGGTCACCTGGCTGGACTCCCTGGGAGTACTTGCTAATGACGTTCTCGTAGCGCCAAAGCTCCGACAGGGCGATGACCACGATGATCTGAAGCCATCCGACGATTGGCACCTGCGTGGCGGCCTTAAGGGGGTCCGCAGAGTCCGTGGGGTAGCGGGTGATGAACGGCTCGAACTTGGCACCGGAAGTCTGCACCGTGTAGCCCAGCACTGCAAGCATGCACACACGGCCGTGGGCAAGCTCGGCCTCCCGGTACCAAGGAAGAAGGCGCTGGTTCTTGGCAAAGCCCGCGGGGTCGAAGCCCACGTCACCCACGTAGGTGCTGTTGAAGATGTCGTTGCTGAGGCCCTCTGGAATTGGATCCCACGGGAGGGCCGTGGACTTGCCAGCTCCGGAGCCGAACTCAGCGCGCAGCGCCAACCTGTCGCCCAGCTTGCCCTCGCGCTGCGCGTAGCCACCGACGAAGGGGTTCAGGTTCCCGGTGGTGAACTGCTCGACCAGAGACTGGCCCGTGGCACCGTTCTGTGCCACGATGGCGGCCATCGCAACCATAGCCAAGCGGCCGTTGTTGATCTCGGCAAGCAGCTTCTTCTGCTTCTCCTCCGGCTCAAGAGTGTTAATCCGTCCCCAGAACGGAGGATAGCCATAATTCTCAGGGAAGGCCTGGTTCTTGGCCTCGATGGCTCCGGCGAGAGCNGGCCTCAATCGTGCAAGGAATGTCGGAGAACTTCAGGCCCATGCTGGGTGATAAGTCGCCACCGAAGCGGCCGAAGAGGTCAGGTACGATCATCCCGATCGTGGCAACCATGCAGATCCTGCCGTGCTTCAGCTCCAGCTCGCGGTTGCGGCGGAACTTCTCCTCATCCTGGAAAGCCATCATGCCGAAGGGATCCCAGTAGCCCAGGGGAGGGCAGGCACCAAGCTCCGCAGAAGGGTCGAAAGCGAAGAAGCCCTGGCCGTCGTTGAAGGGCGAGATGTGGCCAGCAGTGAGCTGCTCCATGGGGGACTGGCCCGTGAGGCCGTTCTGGATCAGCATGCCGGACATGGCAATCATCGCAAGCCTGCCGCTGTTCACCGGGGCGGGAATGCGTACCCACCGGAGTTCACATCCCACGAAAAGCAGAGCAACATGCTGAAGCATCATGATAAAAACGAGCATGCGGGAACACGGCACGGCAAGCATGAAGACTGCATGCGACTTGCGAAGACTCGCACCAGGCAGAACCTGAATAACACATCACGAAGAGCAGGCGCTGGGTGCTGTGGCACACGTGAGCTCATGCTGAGCTCCGGGCTTAGAAACCACTAAGAGTAGCGAGGAAACCAGGCGGAGACTACACTTGGCTACACTACTTCGAGAGTCCAGGCATATCTCAAGGCTTATCGTGCACAAGGACATGTTTGATTCGCAGGCCTGCCGTTGTTCAGCTCGGTGGTCAGCTTCAGCTTGCGCTCGGCAGGGTCCTGGATCTTCCTGCCCCAGTAGCCCGTACCAAAGTTGCCAGGCTCTGCGCCGTACTTTGCGTAACCGAAGCCTCCAAAAGACTGGTCCTTCAAGAGCTGGGTCTCAATGAGGCCGGCCACCAACAGGATCTGCAACCAGCCCTCCAAGGGAACCTTCGTCACTGCTGCGATCCCCGAAGGAACGTCGGCAAACTTCAGGTTTTGGGATGGGGACAAGTAGCCATCAAACTTGCCGAAGATGTCCGGCCAGACCATGCCAATCGTGGCGACCATACAAAGCCTGCCGTGCTTCAGCTCTACGGCTCGGCGGCGGTCGAAGTCCTCCTTGGTGCAACCATCCTGGCAGTAGCCCACAGGGTCCCAGAACAAAAGCGGATCGCAGGCACCGATCTCGTTGGAGGCGTCGTAGGCGCAGCGCACCACTCGGGGAGCGGCGGCTGGGCGCACGAGGGAGGCCAAACCCATGACACCTAAGCCAAGGCCGCCGAGGCCTGCTGCGGCGGCGGATCCGACACCGGCGGACTTTTGCTGCGATTTCGCGCCACGGAGAGTCGGCTGCGCAGCCGGCTGAGGCACTCCCACGAAGGCTGTTGCTGCTGTCACCGCGGCCGCCCCCGTGGCGAAGGCTGAGAGCTTGGACATGGCTGGCATGGCACACAAAAAACGCCGAAAGGGACTCGTGAGGTCTCCTTGGAGGACTGCGGGCTACTGTGCCGCCTGACGCGCCGAAAAGCAGCAGAAGGTATCCGGGGAAAGAACTCGGCGATGCAGAGGCAGCGATCTCACGGTGCTTTTCCCCAAGTTTCAAAACCCGATACACGACGGGATCTTGATCTTGTCCGTGGCCCATGATTACGCCATGAACCAAAGTCCACTGCTGCCGATTCATACACCAAGTAGTGATGCATGTACATACGCATGTACGTATGTGTGTGTAATGTAGGTATGTATGCACGTACGTACGCGTGTACGTGCGTAGCATCCACGAATGTAGGTACGTACATAGGAAAGTACGTATAATAACGGGCGTATGCACAGATGCATGAATGCATGCATACTGTGTCGTTCCAGATGTTGCATTCGGCCTACGATGTCTCATGCATTCCGGCATACTTGTTTGAAAGAGGTTTGTGCCATCTTGTACCCAACCCCGAAGCTCTAACCATCAGAGCCCTTTTTGCTGCAGGCTTGCATGCAAGGACGCCTGGCAGAACCCTCAACCCCCAACCATGTTCCTCGAAGTTCATGCGGTCGTCTTGATGGCTCCTTGTACTGCCCAACAGTTTCTGGCCTGCGCCTGCCGCCGCCGCAGAAGGCCGGCGGATACATCCTCAGAAATTCAATTCGTTTGTGTGTGGGGGGGGAGAAAAGGTTTGGGCTTTTGGGTTTTAGCATTTGGGATTTGGGTGTGTGCTGGCTAGGCCAGGACTCATTGCTTACAGCTGAGGGTCTCACCACTCCAAGAACCCAGAGAAATTCTCTGGCGTTGCTTTAGTGAGTGAACGGCGCCTACCTGCAACAGAAGCCACCTCGTCACGACATGTTTCTGGCCGAAGGTTCTCGTGCGTCGGATTCCTCGTGCTGGGTGCTATCTACAGCGTAGACCCTGCTGCATGCTGCTGAGCCCAGGAAGGGGGAGCCTGCATAGGCTTTGGAACCTTTCGACAAGACCGGCATACTCGACATTGGATTTGACCTCGCAAAGCCAAAGCCATCCCGAACCGACACAGACACACGAATTCTCGCTGCAGCTCACTCCAAAGTTCTGACCTAGTCACTAGTCCCTGTACCAACATGCGCGGAGACCTTCCACACTGGTTTACCAAGCACGGCCGCACCGGCAAAAATGCCTCATGATGCCAGTTTTACGTCAAGGTGCCGACTCAACTGGAACCGAGTTGGCAGCCAGGGCCCGAGGACCAGAAGCACCTGAAGCTCCCCAACTGGGTGCCCAGAGCCCTTCTTTGAAGAGAATGCTCCGTGGACACAACGAGGACCCTTTCACCCTTTCACTGAAGATCCGAGCACGGAACACAAGTCCAGGGCACGACTCGCACTTTGCTCTAGCTGCAGCATCCGGATCTGCGATCTCATCTCCTGCAGCAGAGTGAGTGTTGAACACCTCTGCACTAGTTTTTGGCCATTGAAGACATAGAAGGGTCCTGAACGTAAGAACCGTTAATCAGATAAAGCACCCCTACGTAATTCTAAGAAACCTTCAAGCTATGAAATCAGCCACAAGCCGAAGGGCCATGCACGCTTGAGAGAAGCTTCAGTGCAAATGTCCAAACCTCAATCGCGTCGAGGACAACCGCCGAATGCAGTCGAGATTCGGAGACCTGGAGCTTGGTGTTGGCGTACCTTCGGAGTATGCAATGTAATGTAGGGGCCTTAATGATTGGAACGAAGATTTAGGCTGAAAACACAGGCTCCTATGCACCAACCGAACGTGCGTGCACCAACTTCACGGCCATTTCAAGGCAGCACGCCATGCCGGGTCTCTCAAAGCTAGATTCGCTTTTTGAGCACAGGATTTCCGCGCCGACGAGAATGGTAATTATGGTATTATGGCAAAAACCGTGGCAAAGCTTTCAAAAGCCGAAAGACTCCTTGAAAACCAAGAAGCAACCATGCGAACAGACAAACCAATGCCAGGACAGGCCGCAGCGTCTCCGCAGCTCGCAGCTCTGCGGCAAGCCGCTGGCGTCTGTCGGCCGAGGACGCAGATGCTGGGGACTTGGCGAGGCCTTGGATCCGCAGGTTGAACGAACGAGAGGGAGGTTCTGCTGAAGTTCGAAAGACCTTTCAGCATGGATCCCTGCACTCTGTACACTAACGCTTCGGGCTCAGCCTTCTTGCGAGATTCAACAGTAGCAGCAAGTCGCAGTCGTTGCCGTCGTTGCAGTAAACAATAATGTAGTAATAGCAGTACCATGAGCAGTAGCGGCAGCAGCAGTACCAGCAGCAGCAGCAGCAGTACCAGCAGCAGTAGCAGTAGCAGTAGCGGGAGTGGGAGTGGGAGCGGGAGCAGGAGCAGGAGCAGGAGCAGTAGCAGGAGCAGGAGCAGGAGCAGCAGCAGTAGCAGAAGCACCAGCAGCAACTGCAATAGCTGCTGCAGTTGAAGTTGCGCGGTGACGAAAAGCCTGACCATGACTAGTCAGCTCTTTTGTTTTGCGACGTTGTACTTACCACAAGAATGTTGTGCTTGGTCTGTCTTTGCTCGTCTCTTTTAAGGCACGAGTCAGACAAGCTATACCATCGTGAACCGGATGATGGTGATCTACCACCAAGCGCACGTCGGAAATTAAAGTGACTATGGACACTAGAACTGCCACGACCACTGCTGCTTACGCGCCAATGCCTTCGCTGATGGCTATGGTCATGACGGCTGATGTTGTTTCTCTGCTGCCTGCTGCTGAAACAAATTGAACACCAGTTTGTGCAATTCCTTACTGGTAGAGAATGAACAGCCTGGTTTGGGCGGAGCTGCGTATCAATATCACAGCTGTTGTCATTGCTGGTTTCTGACCTGCACGTCCACACTGTTTCGTCAGTAAACCCTACTGTACACGCCAACGGGTAACCGATAAACCAAAAGGCCCTACACCGCAAACTGTGTCACCAAGGCAACTGGGCAGCTGCTGCCAAAGTCAGACATGCTCTCACGCCAAGTGGAAGCGCAGGCTGAAACAAAGGCGGCCTTCTACAGGACATTAGGACTTTGTAATCTCGACTGCCTCGCTGATGATTGCTGGGCACTGGCAAACCAATTCATAGCGTTTCCGTCACCAGTGCTGCTAGTAGTACGGTTATCTTGGTTGTTTCTCCTGTCGCATCTGTTCCCTCATGCTCCCCCCAAGCCCCAAGCGCCTTTAACAGGAACCTAAACACCAAAGAACACTTTAGAAAAGAACTGTCCCAAAACCCCGCTGTCAGCCTTGATCCCTGCCAGCTCAGAGGGCCGCTGCTGCCGAGCCTTTTGGAGGGCCTGGCTGTGCACCTTCAGAGGAAAGTTGTGGGTGTGGTGTTAAGGTTTAACATTAGGTTTGAGGTTTCACGGCGTGGGGTGTGAAGCTTGCGGTTGAGCTTACAATTTAGAGCTAGCTCATGGTTGGTGCTTTAGGGTTCAGTCAGGGTCAAGGGTGTGGTTTATTGGTTTTGTGCTGCCGCTGTTGTTGCGCATGTGTGCGCGCATGCGACGGAGTGGGCAGTGGAAATCAATAACACATGAAGTCGAAGTGGGTTCGTACAGGTATATGTTCCGCTGTTTCCCTTGCTGGCTTTGTCGTGCACGTGTGCACGCTCCTCCACGTTGTAAGGAAAGACCCTATGTGCCAAATGCACATCTCATCGGACTTGCACAAGGCCTCAAAGCAGCCGGGTAGCACCGGGTATAAGCGCGAGGTGTGTGATTCATGTTTGTGTGTATACAGTATGTTTGTGTATACACACATATATATTTTTTTGTCATATTGAATATGGCAGTTCTACCTGTTGCCTAATCAAAAATCTTAAGGGTACGTTTTGCAAAATGTCATAAGTTTACAACCCTTTCTCTCAGACAGCATATAAAAAAAAAAACATACATAACGTGTATATAGGTTGGAGGAATGTTACATTACACGTGGTATATCTCATACCTTAATTTGTTCGTACATGCGCATTCTACACTACACATTGTTTTTACCGAAGGCCAAATAACCAGAAACGCATATTTTTCATTAAGCATGTGCATTCTTTCTACGTTCACATGTTTGGTGGTTCGTTAAATCAGCTAGTCGCATACTAGGTGATTTTGAAAACAAAGTGCGAATACTTTCTATTCGTGCAAACTGTTACATCGCGCATATTGTACATTTTTGGCTTAATCTGCTAGACATGGTATAATAGGTTCTCTAAGTGGTGTGGTGTATTTCATGCTGTACAAATTAATCCGGAATAAAGTTTGCGCATTTTTACGGTATATAATGTACGCCGCGCATTACATTTGGCATATAAGACTGCGCAAATATGTGTGAACAACTGCTATCTCCGTTATCTTCCATCTGCTTTATAACGAGTATTGCAAACGATGTTGTCTGTTACATGCACTAAATCACGACATATGTCGGACAACATACAGTGTACAGTGTATGTGAAAAAGCATCATATGCGTCTATAACATAGTACTATGGACCATGTAAAGTGCCATCTACTAAAACGATGCAAGTCCTAGCGCAAAATATTTGGCATACTTTAGCATACAATTCAGAGCGCACAGTATTAAATCTCAGACAACAAGATATACAAATGTACGAAACATTTTTGCAATACACCTCTTGTATAGTGCATACTGAATGCGTGATATAGGTGCATATACCTTTATATAGATTGAACTGTTCTTTAAATGTTAAATGCCATGAACTACATGTGCTCATGCTGCAGGTTATTCGTTTTGTGCTACATATCACATACAAAGAATTAGCGATTACAGGCTAATGCTTCATATTGTGTATTACGTGGAACATACCTCTTTCTACCTAGTATAGAATGTAGAAAGAAGAGACATAGCACATAGTCTATCGCTTGCATGTGTATTGTACATCACACCCTATCAGTTACATGTTATAAACCACATACTATATACTGTAGACTATGTACTACATTACTATACACTGCATACTAAACTAAGTGTATGTATATATATATATGAACATATATACACATGTATTTATTGCTAATATCATCCTTACTGATATCAGCATAATTTGTATGAGTAGTAGTAGTAGTACTACTACTACTACTACTACTGCCACTACTAGTGGTAGGAGGAGGGGATAGTAGGAGGTAGTAGTAGTGTAGCAGCAGCAGCAGCAGCAGTAGTAGTAGTACTAGTAGTAGTGGTGGTGGTGGTGGTGGTAGCAGTAGTAGTAGTGGTAGTGGAAGAAGCATTTTCTTAGCCAGCAACAATGCTGATAATAGTCATGACTAACATAACAAGATATACTACATTATACAGATAATATGCTCCCGCTATGTGCATATATATATATATATGTGTGTGTGTGTGCATATATATATATATGTATATTAACATATGTGTGGATGTAGACTTTTGTGCTTACTATGGTATGTGGCCTATGTTGTATGATATCTGATTCGACACGTCATAGAAACTATATGCGGTTGTTTGTCGTGTGTCGTCTATCTTACGATTTTGTTGCACCTGCCTTTTGTCTATATTGCATATTAAGCTTTGTGTTTTGTAATTATTCCCAATTGCTTGCTCTGCCAGTCTGGCACTCTGCGACCATGTCGCTCAACTGCTTGCGGTGGCACTTTAGGAACTTGGCTTCTACCCACGTGGTTGTCTTTGTCTGGGGCTACACGGGCATGTAGACGGGAGTACGAGAGCGTACTCCGGCGTACTTGGGCGAATTCGGGTGTACTTGCGGCTACTCGGGCGTCGCCGGGTATACTCGTGCGAACTCGGGTGTACTCGTGCGAAGATGGCCGTACTCGTGAGTGCTTGGGATGCAGTCGCCCGTCGCGACCGCAATGGGATCCCAGTGCAATACTGAAGATACCCCGGCAATTCTAGTTAGGCAGCACCGTTCACATCTGGAACTACCGCCTGAAAACCCTGTCGGCCCTCTGCAACTTCGAACCAAACCTTGAATCAAGACCCCGCACACGCACTCTCCAGATCTTGAAGTCTCACGGTTTAGCGGAAAATCCCACCAGTCTGAACCTCCAAAACTTTCTGATCCAAACCTTGCTGAGAAAATCCGCAAAGCCCAGAGAGCCCGATACAACCTGGTAATATGTGGCAGATCTCCCTACAGCTCCTACGGTGCATTCCTGTACGTAAGGGGCATGGGGCTCTCCCCAACAAATTGCCCGAGAGCTCCTGGCATTGGGATTCGGACTCCCGGAGACTCCTCCGCCTGGGTTTTCACGGTTGTCATATTCATATTCATATTCATATTCATATTGATTCTAATGTTAGAATTAATGTTAATATTAATGCCAATGTCAATACTACTAGCAACAGTCTTAGTAATATTAATATTAATATTAATCGTAATAGTAATCGTATTATATATATATATATATATATATATATATATTGATATTGATATTGATATTACTATAACAATTACTATCACATTCACTATTACTATCACTATTACTATCACTATCACTATTACTATTACCATTACTATTGCGTATTAATATGAATATTAATATTAATAGTAATATTAATATACATATATGTATGTAAATATTTCTATATGTATACGTGTGTATGCATGTATGCACGTATGCGTGTGTGTGTGTGTGTGTGCATGTATGCGTGTATGTCTAATATATATCCATATATATGTGTGTATATATATATATCTACAGATATGTATATATTGTTTTCTAGATATATATATATATATATGGTAACCCCCCCCCCATGAACTACCGACCCTCGTTTTGTATCGTAAATACGTGTCAAAACAGCTTTTCCGGCAGGTCCGGATTCTGTATCTTTCAAAAACTACCGAAAACAAACCCAGATTTCGTGTCAGTCAACTCATTCACGTTCGACGTGAGGTCCGCATCCTCTATCTCTTAAGGACTACTGAAATCAATCTAACATTTCAACAAGACGTGTCAGTCAACTCATTCAGGTTCGACGTGAGCACACAGTCAACGGCAACACTGTGCCCTCCCAATCAAAAACCAACTTTTCCTAGGGAAAACCAAAAAAACCAAAAAACCATCTTTTGAGACACTATGCGGCCAGACACCAAAAAGATTTTTTTTTGGTTTTCCCGAGGAAAAAGATGGTTTTGGACAGGAAAACCAACTTTTTCCTAGGAAAACAATGATTTTGGACAGGAAAACCAAGTTTTTCCTAGGAAAAAGATGGTTCTGGACAGGAAAACTAACTTTTTCCTAGGAAAAAGATGGTTTGGGCGTGAAAAACCAACTTTTTCCTAGGAAAACGATGGTTTTGGGAAGGAAAACAATCTTTTTCCTAGGGAAAACCAAAAAAAACAAAAAAAAAAAACATTTTTTGAGACACTATGCGGCCAGACACCAAAACGATGGTTTTTTTGGTTTTCCCTAGGAAAAAGATGGTTTTGGACAGGAAAACCAGCTTTTTCCTAGGAAAAAGATGGTTTTGGACAGGAAAACCAACTTTTTCCCAAGAAAAAGATGGTTCTGGACAGGAAAACCAACTTTTTCCTAGAAAAAAGATGGTTTGGGCGTGAAAAACTAACTTTTTCCTAGGAAAAAAAATGGTTTTGGCGTGAAAAACCATCTTTTTCCTAGGGAAAACCAAAAAAAACATCTTTTTGGTGTCTGGCCGCATAGTGTCTCAAAAGATGGTTTTTTGGGTTTTCCCTAAGAAAAAGTTGGTTTTCCTGTCCAGAACCATCTTTTTCTTGGGAAAAAGTTGGTTTTCCTGTCCAAAACCAGCTTTTTCCTAGGAAAAAGCTGGTTTTCCTGTCCAAAACCATCTTTTTCCTAGGGAAAACCAAAAAAACCATCGTTTTGGTGTCTGGCCGCATAGTGTCTCAAAAGATGGTTTTTTTGGTTTTCCCTAGGAAAAAGATTGTTTTCCTTCCCAAAACCATCTTTTTCCTAGGAAAAAGTTGGTTTTTCACGCCAAAACCACCTTTTTTCTGAGAAATCTCGGTATTTCACTCCAAGACCAAGCTTTTCCTAGCAAAGAGTGTGCATTTCATGTGTTGTTTGCGCGCGTTACGAATTAGTGCTGTCAANACCTTTTTTCTGAGAAATCTCGGTATTTCACTCCAAGACCAAGCTTTTCCTAGCAAAGAGTGTGCATTTCATGTGTTGTTTGCGCGCGTTACGAATTAGTGCTGTCAATATAAGGTTCCGGTGTCATCACTATTGGGATTCGAGTCCGCTTAGCGTCAGTACTATACAATAGACCGGGTAATAACCAGGACATTATTCGGATCAGTTTTGGGGTCAATAGAAAGCTAGTATCGCAACTTTAACACAGACCAGGACCCAGGATTTCAGGGTTCTCACAGCTACCACTACGATTTCTTCCAGCTGATTATGGTTGCAAATTCACAAAAGAAACATTGGGGTCAGATTATGGGTGGTATAAAGATTACTATAGATGACCTTGGGGCTGCTGTTAAGGCGAATATTACGGCCACCTTTGACATAACTGCGAATGACAAGGATAGNCTATAGATGACCTTGGGGCTGCTGTTAAGGCGAATATTACGGCCACCTTTGACATAACTGCGAATGACAAGGATAGGGTTGGGGCTGATGTTGCTCGGAATCCGGAGTCAATTAACTTTGCTCGTCATTATGCTGGTATCTAGCACACGTTTAACAGAAGGGTTAATATGTGCATACACACACATAAGTGTGCTTGCAGGTATACGGGCAAGTCTGGCAGCAAGTCCGACATGATCGATCATATTGCACAGTGAGAAGGGTATGCCATTATGCCACATACAATATAAATGTCGAACACAGCAAGGATCGTGGTTCTTAGTGCAGTTCGTTTTGTGTAGTTTAATATTAGCATGAGTATGACGTCTATTGTTGAAGTAACTGTTTGGGCAGTATTTGGCTTACTCGTATGAATATAATAGGAACTCGTATTGGGGATGCCATGACTTTAAACTTCGGGACTTCGGGGCCTAGAATAGAATGCTCATGTTGCGGATACCGCAGCTACATCTGGATTAATTAACCTGTTGGTGAGGCCACTGGTCTGGGTTTCTGTTCAGGGAAGGTACAGTACGAAGGGGGGTTATTAGTCGACATAGCATTTTGATCCATACGAACTAAGACGTTGATCTATACGGCATCTCTTTTGGGTGAAAAAGAACAGCATACTACTGTCACCATGGGGGCCAATGTAAGGTCTAACCGCAGGGTAGATAGGGATACTGTGGTTTAGGAACAGGAGTCAATCAAGGCCCCTGTCACTCATATGTATTGCTGGGGCTTTGATCTGAGACGACAGTGAAGGCTATTTTGGGGTTGCTACTCAGGCCCATATTTATCTTCCGGTATTCAGACAGAAACTTTCATCGTTTATCAAGTCTCGGAGTATCTGCGTGAAGCGTCGTAACGAACTGAACATGAAGCCGGCTGCCGTCATACATATGCTCTCCCCTCGGAACTTCAAAGTTGGATCATACACCAGAAGCCCACGGTATCGCGGCGCCCCGCGGTAGTTCATGCGGGGGGGGTTAGCTATTATATATATATATACAGGATCTTAGGGTTGGGGCTTTAAGGCCTAAGCTGGTTTAGGGTTTGGGCTTCAAGGTTTGGGTATGTTTGGGTTAAAGTCTTAGCTTCAGGGTTTAGTTTGGGGTTGGGGTTGAGGGCTTAGGTTCCGAGGATTGGTTGGAGATTGACAACGACCGTACGGATAATAGTAACAGTTAAACAAGTAGTAGCAACCTCACAAACAAAGAACTCGTACCAGAAATGTCGACCCCAGGGCTGGGACACACGCATGGAAGTGACACTTGCAACTCATCGGAGCATGACTTCACCAACGAGTAAGATCACCACTCAGTGCTACAGTGCTCAGCAAACATCTTCCGACATGTCCTTACCTTTTGTGAACCCAAACTCAACTGGGAACTCCTTCATCACACAACCAAAAGAACTCTCCCCAAGATCCTCCCCCCCCAAAATCCTAAAAGGAGTGCCCTGTTTCTCTTGGCACCGGATCCCAGCTCCTTTTTTAAGCCAGGTTGCAGCTCCTTGGCCTCCTCCGCCGACCGTCGGAGCTTGTCCTCCGCTTGGGCTTTCGGGCCGAGGGACCTTGAGACCATCAGGCGTGAAGTCCGGTGAAATGCTATCTAGCAAGTTCTCACATGGGACGAGGACTTCCCAAATCTGCACACGTTCAGGGCACAATGTGGTCGACTCAGGGTTGAGGGCTTAGGAGCTCCGGACAAGCTCCCGTAAGGAAGGAAAATATGGACTCCACCGTCACAGTTGCTGTGCAACTCAACTGCGCAGCAAGCCCTGCGAATATCTCTGCTAAACCCGTTGCTTTGCATCCTAACTCGAACCCTTGACTTTCACGATGCTCCTGCCATGTTTTCCCGCGCACTCGCTCGGCTGCTGCGTCCTTACGCAGGCGTGCTGTCGACTCCTCCGGTGCTGAGCTGTGCTGCAAACGGGCCACATGTTTGTGTGTGTTGGGGAAGGCGGGGTACAGTGCAGATCCACTACACCCAAAAGTGGTCACAAACAGGTACATATACACGTAAGCGTATAGGTAGGCAGGCAGGTAGGTAAATAGGTAGGCCGGTAGGTAGGCAGGTACTGTAGGTAAGCAGGCAGGCGGGCAGGCTGGCAGGTTGGTACCCACACATCTCTACATCTATGCAATTCTCAGCAACTGTGTGGGATGCTCGTGTGTATGTATGTATGTGCAAATGTTGGATATGTGTATGTGTATATATATACTATAGAAGGTACATATATTTTTACATGTATACATATACGCATACACCTACATCGACACACTCACATACACGTAAACATATGCACATACACATACACATAGACATACACATACACATACATATACATAATACCTAAACATACACAGAAAACATATGTGTACATATATACATGTGCATGTTTATTTATGTAATTGTGGATTTATATATCTATTTACGTGTGTGTGTGTGTGTGTCTCTGTGTGTGCGTGTCTGTGTCTCCATGCATGTGTGTCTGTGTGTGCGTGTGTGTGTGCGGGTGTGTGTGTGTGTGTGTGTGCGTGCGCCTCTGTGCAAGCGTGTGCTCTGCATGTATGTGTGTGTGTCTCTCTCTCTCTCTCTGTGTCTTTGACTGTGTGTACATGTGAGTTTGTCTGTTTTTGTCTAGGTGTCTCTCCGTCTGCGCATGTATGTATGTGTGTGTGTGCGCGCGTGTCTGTCTCCGTGTGTGCGTGTGTCTGCGTGTCTCTATCAATACATGCAAGTATACATCTGTATACATATACACACACATGCCTATGCGTGTATAGACATGCGTACAGTTTTGTATATATATATATATATATATACGGCTGCCTGCACGTGATTGCAAGCATGCATGCTATGTGTTTGCAGAGTTGAATACATGCATATAAACATACATGCCGGGCATCCACATGGACAGGGAGTGATGTAAAGTTTACACGAAACAATAATTCGTCAACACGTATACACATATACATATACATATATATATATACATAGACATAAATATACACATGTACACATATACACATATACATATATATACATATATGTATATATACAAATATACATATATACATATATACATATATACATATATACATATAAACATATACACATATTATATACGCATAGATACATATATACATAAACAAATATACACACACAGTATATGTATATATGCATGTACGCAAACATGCGTGTATGCACTTATGCACACGCACGCATGCAGCATACATGCCATGCATGCATGCATACATTCATGCATGCACGCCTGCAGATGTCTTAAGGTTTACATCTAGCTACGGCTTCGTATCCTCTGAATTTGCAAGATGCGTCAGTCTCCCGCAGGATCCTTCAAAGCTCTAGCGGGAACACGGAAACACTAGTGGCTGCACTACAATACCATATCTCAACGTTAAACGAGAATCTTGGGCCGCTTTGGGCCTTCGATTGCAGTCGCCGGAGCCCGGTCCTCCAAAACCGAGATCTCGCGTAACTCCTCCTGCCTTGGCATCTGAGGCAACCACATTCCGCACTTCCTCCTTACAGTATCGCTTCCTGCGTCCAATTGCCATCCCGGCTGCCAGCACTGCCGGATCTGCGAGTTCTCTTGGGCTACCTGCTCCTGCCTGCGGCGTTAGGGCTACCGTGAGTCATTCCCTCTTGGAATTGCAGGGCGGCAACACCAAACTCAAAGGAGAAACACCCTGCCTTCTGCAACGGTAGAACCAATGATAGAAGACACATGCCCCGCCAAGTACTAATAGTAGTAACCGTCCGTTGCGACATCAAACTGTTTATTCTAGCATTGCTTACTTACTGTTTGCTAGTTGTGCCAAAAGGTCGTAATGAGATCTTCACGACCCCACGCGCAACCCCGGAGCCTGGCGACAAGAGCGCTGCTGGCTGCCAACTCATCTTCCTCCCGCCTTCCCGACGGTTTACGCTCTCGCAACTCGGACAAGCCAGACGAAGTCTCTTGGTTTGGGGTTCGGTCTGCTGCGGTGTAGGTTTCCACGTGGCTTGGGGTACATAGCTCGCGTTGGGAAACGGGGGAAAGGGAGGATCTTGACGAAGAGCTCGGAACACGGGTTGCGATCTGAGACCGGGAGCGACCAAGTGTTTTGGTGGGTTTTGGTGGGGTAGGTGGGTAGGTGGGTGGTGGGTAGGTGTTATTTGTAGGGCTTTTAGACTCGGGGGGTTTAGAGCTGGTGTCCCGTATTTGTACGCNTAGGTGGGTAGGTGGGTAGGTGGGTAGGTTAGGTGGGTAGGTGGGTAGGTGGGTCGGTGGGTCGGTGGGTAGGTGGGTAGATAGGTATTCCTTGCTAGTAGTAAACCCGGCAAAAACCCAGCGACATGAGGGGGCGGGTTCCAGCAAAGCCGATCCTTGGGGACTGTTCGCTGACTTTGTTTGTGTTCTGTTCTGAGCGAGTCATTGACCAGTTCCACGTACTGTGCAGATATAATATAGTTTAGGACCTGTCTTTATGGTAAGTCTGTAGATGATTCTTCGCCTTAAACAAAAAGTTGCGTATGCTCTCGAAGGAAAATTGGCGCAAGGCTTTCGCAGACCAACATTTCTCTCTCCCGATGGAACAGGCACTTATGTTTCGAAGCGTGACACCTACCCTGTAAAAATAGCAGGTAACGGCCGTTTTCGGCAGCCTTTTGCCTGACTGGAGCCTCCCCATGTACCGCACGGTCTACAAGCAAGCTTTCGGAGGACTCCTCTTGGTTGTTTCCTTTCGGGGGAAGATATCGGGTGTTTCTTGTGGAACATACAGCTATGTTTTGGGATGATAACTGCAATTTCTTCCGGGGTGATGAATGATAGTTGTGGGGAATTATTGTTTTTCTGGTGGATACTTGCTATTTCGCCACAGAGTCGTACCCCATGGGGCCGAGAACGGCCGAGGACATCTATTCGAAAGTTGCCTCGCCAGTTGCTTTCAGCAGTGGCTGTTGTCACTACTTCTTCAGGTCTCACGATTATTTGCGGTTCTTCCCGATATTTTGTTCACTTTCAACAACTGGCCTCTGTTCTCTTTTCAATGCCCGCAGCTCGGCTTGGCGTCGGGCCTCCTCCTGCGAAACTGGCATTAGGGCCAATAGGATGTTTTTTTGCGTTTAACTTCTGTTTCCCGCCGCTCAAGCCGGCGAAAAGGGTTTTTGGATTTCGATCTCGGGTTGAGTTTCGACATACAGGGTGTTTCTTGCCTTGGTACACTTTGCGAGTGTCATTTAGGGTGTTTGGCTTTTGGGGTTTAGGAATTCTGGCGGCTGGAAATGTTTCCAAGTACTGGGACAGTCGACGGGCAAAACAAGCTGCACACTTCAGAAACTCAGGCACTCGTTGTGCCAGACGTAATTCAGAACCCCTTGTTTGTAGAACCGCGATGTAATCCGATCCAAATCGAAACCTTGAATAAGAACCACGGATCACTTCATCAGGTTCCTGCATCGCTAAGCCTGGCAGCCATATCAGCCCTTGTTGCGCAAAACAACGTTTCTTGAGGAAGCTTGCTTCAAAACGAACAAAGCTTTGTGACAAAGTTCGCTCCTCCGCCCTCTGCGCTTGCGTCCTGAGAACTTGAGAACAACTGCAGCAAAACGTGTGTAGCAGGTCATTGACTTTGGCCGTTCGGACAACTAAGACTAAGAAACTGGAAAGCATTGCAGCACGCGCGTTGAAAGAATGCCCCCCATCAACCGGCTTTGTAAAGCCAGCGCCCCACTCTGGCGAGAAGAGGTTGGGGTGAGCTGTCGACAGATCAAGGACGATGAAGTCGCAAAATTGGGGCAACATCGGCTCACATGCTTAATCAACCAACCTAAGAAGAATCTGGGTTCATTACCCTTTTCTGAAGCCGCCCTTTTGCCTGAAAGCCCAAAGCCGTAACATCCTGAATCCGACATCCTCTTGGGGTTAAGGCACAAGTTCAGATACATCTCGCAAAGCCCAAGCACTTAAGCGATACAAAACTATATGAATTGCTTAAAACTTGGATATCAAAAACCCTCATACAGAGAGCCCTGACAACACTCTTTAGACCCTGAACCCGAAGCCTGGAAAGCCTCTGCTCATGAACTTCGCCGAAGGTTCCACTCCAGGCTCTTGCGCAGCTCCTGCAGCCGCTGGCGGCCCATCTGCACTTCCTCCTGCAGATCTCTAGGGGCTTCGGATTCAGGTTGGGGTTCTTTAAGGAATCGGGGCTTTATAGCAGTAGGAGTGGTGGCAGTAGTAGCAGAAGCAGCACCAGGAGCATAAGCAGGAGCAGGAGCCGTAGCCGTAGCCGTAGCGGTGGCCTCAGCAGTAGCAGTAAAAGCAGTAGTAGCAGTAGTAGCATAGTAACGGTACTAGTAGTACTAGTAGTAGTAGTAGTAGTAGTAGTAGTAGTATTAGTAGTAGCAGCAGCAGCAGCAGGAGTAGAAGTAGTAGTGGTAGTAGTAGTAGTGGTAGTAGCAGTGGTAGTAGTGGTAGTAGTGGTAGTAGTGGATGTTGTTGTAGTAAGTAGTAGTCGTCGTAGTCCAAGTAGTGGGGGAGGATGAGTACAAGTAGTGGCTTTGAGCTTTGCACGCAGCGAAAGAAGTCGTTCGCCCAGCGTCGGGTGTGAGCAGGCTTCTTAAAGATGCCCGGTACTGAGTACATGGCTTATTGCCATCTCAAGAGAGGACAAACGTCGTGCACCGTTCCGGAGAACCTAAAGCATGCACGACGTCCAGCTGCTATGAAGAGCTAGAGCCAGCCAACTCCGGTAACGCTTGTTGCAGACAGTAAAACAAAGCGTAACAGGATTTCTGATGGGATATGTTCACGCCAGCTCTCTGCTGAGCTACCCGATCATCATCGCAGCACCAGAGCGTATCCTGCACCAAATTGGCGGTATAGTGNCAGTAAAACAAAGCGTAACAGGATTTCTGATGGGATATGTTCACGCCAGCTCTCTGCTGAGCTACCCGATCATCATCGCAGCACCAGAGCGTATCCTGCACCAAATTGGCGGTATAGTGCCCCGTGAGCGGCGTGTTACCATGATGTTCAATGAAGGCACATAGTTTGTACGGGACTGTGTGAGTGGCCGACCCAGTTGCTTGTAGAACTGGAACTCGAATAAAATCATCAAGAAGAACCTTGGCATGATTTTTGTAAATCCGATTTCGTTGACGAGTAAAACGATGTAGTTGAAATAGAATAACTGCCGGTGCCTGATACAAACCATGAATGCGATCAACACATCGATGCCATTCATCCACCAGGCGTTGTATCCTGGGTGGTGTGGAATCTCTGGTAGCCTGTGGCAGATGTAAAATGATAGGCTGAGTACAGGGCCCCTCGTCCAGAAGATGAGTATGCCCCGCCATGGNTTCATCCACCAGGCGTTGTATCCTG
Source organism: Symbiodinium sp. clade A Y106 (assembly GCA_003297005.1). Lineage (NCBI taxonomy): Eukaryota > Dinophyceae > Suessiales > Symbiodiniaceae > Symbiodinium > Symbiodinium sp. clade A. The sequence goes on from BGNK01000226.1 coordinate 183,694, forward strand.
GGTGGTGTGGAATCTCTGGTAGCCTGTGGCAGATGTAAAATGATAGGCTGAGTACAGGGCCCCTCGTCCAGAAGATGAGTATGCCCCGCCATGGCCGGCGTAAAGGCCTTCCATAAGCCTGCAAAGAGTCCGCAGTCAGATGTGTGCATAATGTGTGCAAAGAATTCGCATACATCATGTTGTCGATGTGCCTCTCCCCAGTTCCTGATCACAGATTGCCACCTAGGGTGGTGGAGCAGCGATAAGGGAGTTCGATCATTGCTCTGCATTAGGCTGAGGAAGAAGCTTTCCAAGTCGTTCTCCGAAGATAAAGTGCGGATTTGCAAGCATTCCAGCAGCCATAGCATAACCTGTACGAGTGAGTTCATGTAGCAGGCGTTGCCATCGTTACGCAGGATGAGCTGAGTTGCCCGCCTTGCGATACCCCGGTTTGCACCTTTCATCCATACATCAAGTTCCGGATGTGCTGCTCCAGGTTGCTCCTTCCCAGGCTCTCCGTCTTGTAGCTGGTGCCGATGAGTTGCAGTACCGCGTTGTTTTGGAGGAATCGTAGAGCTTCCCAAAGGGTAGTGGAGCTGGGNTCCAGGTTGCTCCTTCCCAGGCTCTCCGTCTTGTAGCTGGTGCCGATGAGTTGCAGTACCGCGTTGTTTTGGAGGAATCGTAGAGCTTCCCAAAGGGTAGTGGAGCTGGGCCCCCTCATGGATACATCTAGAACGAAGGTTGCTTGGGTCGTCATGGTTTCCGTGAGTTTGCACTTGCATCTGAAGCGGTTCACAATCGGGTGTTTCAAACACTGAAGGATGGTTGCCAGCTGATCCAGGAGTTGGTCGTCCGGGATCGGTGCTTTGGCTGTGTCGGCCTCCAAATGTTTCAGGGTTGGGTTCCACCGCTGAAATCGCCAGCCGGCCTCGTTCCGCCAACCCTGGTCCGTCACCTTCTTGAGCCGCTCCTGAGAGGCCAAGGTCTGGTTGAGACGATCCGTCAGCTCCTTGAAGAGCGCGACCGTTAGCACCATGCGAAGCGGGAGTTGGCCTACCTTCCACTGCGGGTCGGNAGAATGAAGGCCGAGTCCTGGCGCAGAACCTGAAGTTCTTCCTGTTGCTTGAGCACGGCCTTGGCCAAAGTAAACACTAAGGGGTCTCTGGCCTGATTGCGCTGAGGAGGGTGTGGTCTTTGTTGATATTAACCTCGGTAACCGCCTTGGAAAGGTGAGGGTGTCGGCCGATACGAATTGAAGGGCTCCCTGCGGCGCTTGTTGGGAACATGAAAGGGACTGCGTAGCGGTCCCGATGGTTCTATGTCCGCCGCCATTGTCTCCATGTCCTGATAGTCCCCGAAGAAATCCGCCATGTCCTGTTCGTGCATCCTGAGGTGCGGCACACATGATCGCACATTGCCATAGTGCCGTACACTTGTGTAAATGTGCCTTCCAGTCCTTGGTCCGCTTCCGACAGAAGTGGCAGCTGACACTGGGAGTGGCTTTCTGTGCAATGAGTTTCTGTGCAAGATCTTGTCGTTGCTGTAGAAGTGCTTTATGGGTGTTTTTGTAATGTGTCTTCATCACTCGNCGACAGAAGTGGCAGCTGACACTGGGAGTGGCTTTCTGTGCAATGAGTTTCTGTGCAAGATCTTGTCGTTGCTGTAGAAGTGCTTTATGGGTGTTTTTGTAATGTGTCTTCATCACTCGATGCGATGCAATCCACTGTCCGCAAATCGTACAATGCTGTAGCAGTTGTTGAGTGATTTCTGGCTGATGAATGAAAGAATTTAGACCTCTAGCAATCAGGTCCTTCACAAGAGCCTGTTGACAAATCGGGATCGTGCGATTTGCACCCATGTTGACAAAGTCGACGCTTTGTGGAGACTGCTCTGTTGCATCTGCCGCGGAGTGAAGGGTCGGTGGCTCGGAAACATTGGGCGGTGCTTGATTGGTACATGCCGCTTCCACAGTATTCGTTTCGTACTTGTCAGATACAATCGTTTTGGCGACACATACATCCTGTACTCTCGCTGGGCATGAATTGTTATTCACATGCGCTTCAAGCGTTTGCCATCTGCTGAACTTTCGAAGACAACCTGCACACTGAGGTAGTCCATGCAGCGCATGCTTTGTACGATCAAACAATCTCGCTGGTGTGTCTATAACCCGGTGTGCCCGCCGAGCATGAATCTTTAAGGCAGCTATATTGCTAAGTTGTTCATCGCACACAGGGCAGGCCCAGACCTCTTGCTCAGCATCTGATTCAGGCTCAGTGTGCATCACTTATGACCTTGTTCCAGGTGACATCTATCATCCAATCTTCATACTGCTCCAGGGCAAGTTCCCGGCCATGAGCATGCTCCAAGATAGAACATGCCGACCTGATCTGGTATTTCTGCATGATTTCATCGTGAGTGATGCCCGTGAGAAAGGCTTGGTCTGAGACAATCGCCCTGCAATGTCGCATGATCGTCTTCTGAAGAAGATGAACGTTACCTGGGGAGAGTTGTAGGCAATGTAGTGCATACATCATAGTGGACAAGACGCAGCTTCTCCACAATTGAAGCTTGTAAGTAATAGACATCCGTTTGGTGTGAAGAATTGATGCCAATGCCCATCTGCGGTGATTCGCCTTTGAGATTCGATGCATAACAGATTGCTTCTCGAAGTGATTGTAGGAGATAATCAATCCTAGGTATTCAGCCTGGTCCACAAGGAGGATCCATTGAGATGGGTCTCCTGGTGATAGNGCCTTTGAGATTCGATGCATAACAGATTGCTTCTCGAAGTGATTGTAGGAGATAATCAATCCTAGGTATTCAGCCTGGTCCACAAGGAGGATCCATTGAGATGGGTCTCCTGGTGATAGTAGAAGCCGCCGTTCCTGCCCATGTTTGCGAACATAAAGCTTGTGGATCTTGTGTTTGATGGGACCAGTGACCGAAAGAATGGCCTGAGTCTTGGTGTTGTTGACCTTCATACCAAGCCTCCTAAAGACAGCAAAGACNAGCTTGTGGATCTTGTGTTTGATGGGACCAGTGACCGAAAGAATGGCCTGAGTCTTGGTGTTGTTGACCTTCATACCAAGCCTCCTAAAGACAGCAAAGACACATCTCAGTTCTGTAAGGGCTCGATCAAATTCAGCTGTGGTGTTAAAGGTCCATCTCAAGTGTGAGTCGTCGGCGTATAGCGTGGCATGTTCCTGGCTCCAGCAAGAACTGGTGCGGTGGTCAATGGCTTTTGTGAGGAGAGCCGTAAATGCGGCCCAAAGGACCGGAGAGCCAGTACATCCTTGTCGTAATCCCCAGGACGGCCAGATGTCCTTTTCATTTGCTTTGTGCAAAAAGATGTACCGAACTTGGCTCAGCCACAACAAAAGAATTTCTTGAACCGATGGATCAACTTGTGCCAGTTCAAGGGCGTCTCTCACCGAGCTCCAAGGTACAAGATCAAAGGCCGAAGAGAGATCCATACATATCTGTAAGCCACCACTGCTCGTTACAGCGGTGATTCCTGCCTGTTTCTGATGAATAGTGGTACGATGTCTTGTAGCGGTGTCACGAACTCGATGACAATGTGCAAAGACGCGTTTCAATGCAGTACATGTGCTGCGGTGCGGCATGTACGCTGTCTGGGGGACCGAGTACACGAGTTGGTGGATCTGTTGTTTGGCTTTGGAAATCACAATACACATCAAGCTTTTACCCAGAGGGTGTTGCAGCCCAATGGGTCTCCAACTAGTGGGCGTATCATTTTTGCTTTTCGGCTTTGGAAGTAACGCCACACTGGCATCTGCCCAGTCCTGNTGTTGCAGCCCAATGGGTCTCCAACTAGTGGGCGTATCATTTTTGCTTTTCGGCTTTGGAAGTAACGCCACACTGGCATCTGCCCAGTCCTGGTTAATCTCCAGGACATCTCCTTTCCAGGATGCATTGACCTGCATGGTGATGAAAGGCGTGAGCTCCGCGGAGCAAGCTCGCCAAATGACTGAGGGAGCTGCTGTAGGCGGCACTGCCTTGCGAACTGGTAGGTGTTCGAGTTGATGCCAAATCTCGCATTCTTGCACTTGCAGGGGTGGGTGTTCTCTGGGCTTCCCTTTAGGTGGTGCAGGCCTGGCTCCATAACGATCGCCGAATTCCTCGATGATCCAGCTGAGCTCCGCTTCCGGTGTCATGATATGGCCGTCCCTGTGTAGTTGGAGCGTTTTCCGCTTGCTTTTGGGGGCCAGAGCTTTTACAGCCATCCAAACTTGATGCATATGACCTTGCTCCGCAGCCTCCTGGGCTTGTTGTAGAAGATCAAGTTTGCGTCTCTTACTTTTAGCCTTAGCTCGTTGCTTGTGCTCCCTGTGCACTTTCGAGAACTGCTGCCACTGCCTCCAGGCTGTGAAGATGCCCTGCGCCGTGAAGGGGTGTGAGCGCATTCGCCTGAACAAGGCCCACATTGTACGAGCATTATTGGCCATGATGGTATCATCTGGGTGTCGACGGGATTGTCCGCTCGATGCAGCGGGTAGTATTCCTGTGACAGCAACAGCATTCCCCGCTCAAGTTCGTGAAGATCCTGCCAAATGTCCTGTCGAACATGTACTTGAACATCCTCCCGAAAAGCTTGTAGAGCTGGGGGTGCTGCTGGTGTCCTGATGTCATTGATGAGCTGTTGCGTGTCGATACGGGGAATCTTAGGCGGATCCGCCTTGGGCCATCTGTAGTTCTGGACCGTAATTTGAGCAAACACCGGGTGATGCTTGGCCCCGTCCCGCCACGCCGCAACCGGGAAGGATTGCATAACAGCAGCCTGTTTAGCACTATGCGTGGCTTGTCCCTGTCTGCAGATCAGATAGTCAATCTGAGAAGCTAACTGGCCGAAGGTGAATGTTGCCAGTTGCCCATGTGATGGCCTGTGCCAGGAATTGAGAACGCTGAGGGAGTGTACCGACAATATTGCCATCAGATCACTTGGGTCTTTGTTATGTGCCTCTGTGGCTGGCAAGATCCATTTTCCACATACTTTTGCCTGCGGAGTGCATGTAGTGTTGAGGTCACCACCAA
>BGNK01000226.1:189022-232536 GCA_003297005.1 Symbiodinium sp. clade A Y106
GCACACCCCCGACACGATCTTCTTTAGCCTCGCCTGCCGAGTGGATGTAGTGGTATGCATGGGTAGACCAGGTGCCGTCGAAGCTCCATTTGGTTTCTTGTATCATGCACAGATCCATGAAGCTGTCAATTGCGTATGTCTCAAGCTCCCTAAACACTTGTGAGTGGAGGCCTCCCGCATTGAAAGTCAGAGTTCGCAAAGATTGCTGTCTGCTAGCAGTCCTGTGTGAGCTAGGCAACGCACGTGTTCTGATGGCAACTGGTTGAAACCATTGATGTGCGCGCCACTGTCCTTTGTAGAATGCGCCTCCTTCCCTGCAGGCCCTGGCATACGCTCTTCTGTAAGTGCGTTTAGCACAACTGGAAATGTCCTTAACACGAAGGGGCGGTTGTGCCTCCCGAAAACCCACGTGCAATGGCTTCAGACGTCCTAGTGGGATCGACGTCAACTCTCACATCTACATTCACAGATTGTGCCGGAACAATGCAAGACCACAGCAGTAGAGAAAATAGAATTGTTAAGTTGGTCCTTGATCGGCATCCATGAATATGGTCGGACTTGGGACCGACCCGGCCGTGTGTCAATGTTCTTTGTCGGGAGCCTGTCTTGCATGTAATTGACCCTTCGCGAAAATCGAGAGAATGCGCCTGTTGTTGCTCGTAGACATCGAGGTGCATGTTCCTGCCAGGATCGTTCATGCTGCTGTGCTCTTTAGGCCAGTATGAGGTGCCCGCCATAGAAGAGGTCGAGGTGGAGCTCGATTTAGGCAGGTTCATCGTACCCGTCACATGTTGTTGAATAAGCATTGCATGATCATCTTGGAGAGAATCTGGGAACTGAACCATTATAAGAAGCTGCATGTGCAAGAGGATCATCCATGTCATCCTCAATACTCTGTACATCATATGGAGGAATGTGTACAAGCCTTGCGTATAGATGTATAGCGCACACCAGAGTAAGTGGCTCGCTTGATCGTACACTGAGCCGGTGTTGTACCTGGCCAGCCACTGACTGCATGGAATAGAAGCTGCAACACCCTGCTCATATGCAATCGCGATAAATGTTGGCATAACGCTGGCATATCTTTTGTAGCCGCTGCACATCAATGCCCCATAGAGCTTCTCGATCACTGCAGATACAGGGCACATGCCCGAAGCACAGCCACGACCTTTTGGTCCTTNTAAAGTGTTCGGCGCTACTCAGCTCTAGCACTTCTGGGCCGCCTAGGTAACCGCCAGGGATGGATTCCGAAACAAGAGGGAATATAAGCAAAAGGATGCATGCTGGAAGATAGGGCTCGCGCTTTCTGTTGGCCTTGGGCTTGGGCTTCGATGAGGCCGTGGCTCTCCAGGGAGCTGACGCCACCGCCGAGGTCACACGAACCGGGCCGCTGGAGCCCTCACCCTCCGCCGCTTCGGCCTCATCCGCACATGGCTCTGGGTCCACATAGTCCTCTTCGAAGTTCACGTTGTTGGGATGGAAGGCCTGGGCCGGTGTCTGCGGTCCGATCTGCACCGTGATGGAGTCCAAGTGTTGCCAATGCGCCGGCAGCAGTGTCAGGATCTGGCGTAAATATACGCCTTGCTCAAGCATCGCCTGGCCTAGGGCGCCCGAGAGCCTGTGCGATATTGCTTGTTGTGCTTCATGAACAGCTCTCGGCGGGGGGGGCCCCCGCGGCAGGGGAGTTCCCGCAGGAGTAGTCGGCGCTGGGCCTGGATCATGATCTCGAAGCCCTGGCGCCGTACGGCGCTCTATTTCTTCGCTGTCGGAGGCATGGCCGGATTCGGACGTCATCTTAGCGCTGCAGCTCCTCCTTCTGCGAATTTGAGCCCAGATAAGAGCATGACCTTTGCGAACTCCTGGTTGCAGGCTGAAGTGTAAGACATGCATCAGCAGCCGAATGAACATCTCAGAATGGCATTGGAAGCAGCTGTGTATCAAGAGAACAACATGCTGTGGGCACTCTTCGGCCGTGGGTGCATGAACCATGGTGTACCAAAGCCTGCGCATGAGGTTGGAAGCTGCATAGCATAGGTTCACACGTTTGCGGCGCCTTCGCCGTCTCGAAGTTGCCGGCAGAAACCTGAATCGCCATCGCCTTCCTACCCTTCCGGGACAGTGCTGCAGTATATNCGCCGTCTCGAAGTTGCCGGCAGAAACCTGAATCGCCATCGCCTTCCTACCCTTCCGGGACAGTGCTGCAGTATATGAGAGGCTCGAGTATGTTTAATCCATGCAGTGAATATCAAACCTTCTCCCTGCCGAAGGTAGCCCTTGAGGCCAGAATCGCGGAACCCAGCTTGGGAAGTGCAGAGAACACCACTTGTATAATTCCACCTCGTTCGGAGGAAAAACTGATTGACGGGCAGCTTGAAGGGATCTACCAGGGTGTGCTTCCTCTGTCCAGTCCAGGGCCCGTTGATTAAAGAAGCTGAGGTTCTGAACATATCCACCGTAGGGTCTTGCAGTGGTGAGCATGGCCTGTAGAACAGCTTGATGAAATTGGAGGCGCTGTTTGGGTCGTCCGCATAATTCACGCGAGTATTCCTCCTCGTAGGAGGAAAGGCCGATCTTGTTATGGTTGTGGATCCATATATTGGGTTCTGATGCAAGCACTGCAGCATTGAGCCATTCGCACATGTGATCAAAAGCCAGAGCTGAANTGGATCCATATATTGGGTTCTGATGCAAGCACTGCAGCATTGAGCCATTCGCACATGTGATCAAAAGCCAGAGCTGAAGCCACATCTGTGACCCAGCCAGCTGCCAGAGCCGGAAATTGTTCCAATGATCGTGATCACGGCTAACAGCTGAACATGTGCACGGCGAGAGCTGCCTAAAGTGAAAAGAGGCTCCCTGCCTCCTGCACAGCCGAGATGCTTGTACAAGTAGTGGTAGCAGTAGCAGTAGCAGTAGCAGCAGCAGCAGCAGGCATAGTGGCGGTAGTAGTGGTAGTAGTGGTAGTAGTGGTAGTAGCGGTAGTAGTGGTAGTAGTGGTAATAGTGGTAGTAGTGGTAGTAGTGGTAGTAGTAGCAGTAGCTGTAGCAGTAGCAGTAGTAGTAGGAGTAGTAGTAGTAGTAGTAGTAGTAGTAGTAGCCGTAGTAGTAGTAGTAGTAGTGGTAGTACTAGTAGTACTAGTAGTAGTAGTAGTAGTAGCAGTAATAGTAGTAGTAGTGGTAGTGGTAATAGTTTTCGTAGTAGGATTACTAGTAGTAGTAGTAGTGGTCATAGTGTTCGTAGTAGGATTACGGATTACTAGTAGTAGTGGTAGTAGTAGTAGTAGTAGTGGGTTTAGTGGTAGTAGTAGCAGTTGTAGTAGTAGTTGTTGTTGTTGTGGTAGTGGTAGCGGTAGTCGTAGTAGTAGTAGTAGTAGTCGTAGTAGTAGTAGTAGTAGTAGTGGTGGTAGTCGTAGTAGTGGCATTAGTAGTTGTGGTGGTGGTGGTCGTGGTAGTGGTAGTCGTACTGGTAGTCGTAGTGGTAGTCGTAGTGGTCGTGGTCGTGGTAGCGGTAGTTGTAGTGGTACTGGTGCTGGTACTGGTGCTGGTGCTGGTGCTGGTATATACTGGTACTGGCACTGGCACTGACACTGGTAGTGGTACTGGCACTGGTACTGGTAGCGGTAGTGGCAGTGGCAGTGGTATTGGTAGTGGTAGCGGCTAGTACTGGTAGAACTAATAGCGGTAGTAGTAGTAGTAGTTTGTGGAAAAGAAGTCCGATATCCGCCAAGAACGTACCCGTCAATCTTGCTAATCTTGCACCGCTTGCACCACTTGCACCACCTGGAGGGGGGAGGGGGCAATCTTGCCAATCTTCTCGGGGGGCATATTGCAAGATTAGCAAGATTGCCCCCCTGCCCCCCCAAGTGGTGCAAGCCGTGCAAGTGGTGAAAGATTGCAAGATTTGCAAGATGGGCAAACTCTTGGTCCCAAAGAGCGCGCTTCGTTTCCCAGCACAAAGTAGTAGTAGTAGTAGTAGTAGTAGTAGTAGCAGCAGTAGGAATATTTATTTCAGTAGTGGAAGTAGTAGCAGCAGCAGTTGTAGTACCAGCAGCAGCGGCAGGAGTAGTAGTAGTAGTAGCAGTAGTAGTAGTAGTAGCAGCAGTAGCAGTAGCAGTAGCAGTAGCAGTAGCAGTAGCAGTAGCAGTAGCAGTAGCAGTAGCAGTAGCAGTAGTAGTAGTAGTAGTGGGGTAGTGGTAGTGGTAGTGGTAGTGGTAGTAGTAGTCGTCGTCGTCGTCGGTAGCAACGTCAAAAACTTAAACTTCTTGGTAATCCTGCAACTGGCGTCGGCCCGCCGCTGTCTGTTCTTCTGCCACCTCTGCCGCCTCATGCGGTGCAAGCTCTTTTTGGTATCCTAGTTCAAAGGTAGAGATGAGTCACATGATCAGGTGGCGCTTGGAACCCGTATCACAACAACAACATGCTGCAGCAGGGGTCAAAGCCACCTTGAAGCCCTACATGCGGATGTGAGCCTGGCGAGGTCCCCACGCATTACAGGGGCCGGAGCTAGGAACTGCAAGGGGACATTAGTACGAGTGATCCAAGCCCCGCAACTTCCCAACTTCCTCCCCGGGACCTCGACACTTCAATCAACAAGTCTGGCAACACGGAGAAATGTGCCTCTGTATCACGTACATACGTACATACGTACATTCATACATCTCTACGCATATAGTGGTGTTTTGTGTCTGCTGAGTGCAACCCTTCCTTCGAACCCGTCGAAGGCCCCTAAAGCCCTATGGCAGTACTGTGAGACGCAAAGCCAACAAAAAAGCCCCTCAATGAGCCCTTTTTAGCCCTAAAACCCTGCACCCTCTCTCTCTCTCTCTCTCCCAGGCATTCGGTACGAACCCCTAAACCCCTAAGCCGTAAACCCCTAAAACCGTCTTAAGCCGAGGAAGGACCAGCCTGGCGCTCGCGGTCCAGGCATCGCCGCTTCCAGGCCTCCTCCTCGCAGAGATCTTCGAACCTGTTTTCAGGGTTTAAGATTTTGAGTTTTTGAACTCACACTCGTTTAGGGCTTTAGGGCTTTAGGGCTTGAGGCGGTTTAGGGTACCCACACAACTGTATATCAGAACCTGTTTCAGGTCCAGTCACGATTGACAGTCCCGGCCTTAGTTTGCAACACAGATGTTATAGAATCTCGCAATGCGCCAGTCTGCAGGACTTCCATGCAGAGGACCACAAGTTTCCAAAATCAATTCTCCACACGTCGGCAGCCGCACAAATATCCGGGCTCAACTCTGCTAAATAGCTTTAATTTAAACCCTAAAGTCAAAAAGCGAAACCCTGAATCCTAAACGCCACATGTCTTGAAAACCTTCATCATGCAAGCCCTCATGCCGCGAGTGCCTCGGAAGTTCGCCCCGTGCTTCCTCCAGCTGCCATGCAATCTGCGCTGCCTCAGCATCCCCAGGATAGAAACTACAAGCATTACCAGTACTATAATTAAAACATCATTCTATACCAGTAGCGTCACTGCTTGTATTGCTGAACACTCATTGCTGCTGTACTATTATGGTTTCTGTCGCCATTACCACTACCAGCACTAGAGGACCACTGCAACTACTCTCGGCTCCTGCATGCCAGTCCCGAAGTACTGCTCCTACTGTATCTGTCACTATTACTAGATACGCTTTCTCGTACAGTGTTAGGACGTCTGTTTGTATTGTTGCTGTTCTTCTTGCTTCAAAGTCATAAGTGGTTGCATGTTCTTGTCCTCCTGCTCGTCACTATTCAAAACAGTAGAGCGGTTCCTCGCACTGCTTGCTATTGCAGCTGCACTTCTTGTCTCTTTCCGCTTGACATTCATGTTGATGCAGTCCTGCGTGCGCCCCAAGACCTTTCGGATTCAGCTTCTCACAGCTCAGACAGACCAGGCTTTTTTAAAAGAATTTGGGCGGATGATAGAGTCGACAGACGCATCCATATGCACATAAATTCAAGTAAAACTTGCAGGGGCGCAACCTATTCGGTACGGCCAAAAGCTGCATGTCCCCGAGCGCGGGAGGCTGGCAGGATCGCTTAGGGATTTCGGCCTTGGATCCAGGACAAGAGGGCGGGGTCAACGACCGTGCTCCTCAGCAGCGAGAGGGGTGCTTCATCACCGAGAAAGTCCATCAGTTCAGCACGAGAGGGCTGAGGCGGAACGGAGGCTTGAAGCACTGGAGGCACGATCCTCGGGCTCAACTGTGCGCAGCTCGGGCAGACTCATCGGTGCAACTAGCTGGCTTACTCGACTCATACACGGCCGAGACCCTTTGAGGTGTCTTTGTTGCCGAAACACAGTGTGGAAGTGCCGAAGGCAAGCCAAGCAGGCAGGATGATAAGTGAGCAGTCGGGGCCGGCGCTGGATAGCCGTGTCGCCTCGCAACATGAACCCCCAAATGTTTGCGCAAAACAGTGGGAAGGACAAAAGGGGCACTGAAAAGGGTCTGCGGTCCGCAGGTGGCGTGGGAGCCGCGACTGGCTCGGCGGCTTTGGCAAGTCGCGCGGTGTGCCACTTCCCAAGGTCAGCGAAGAAGACACGTGAAGCAGCCACAATTTGACGGCGCAGCAATGAGCGGTCCGACAACATGGCTTCTGTCATCTGCTAGATGGCTTGTCCCTGCTGTTAATTAAAACTGCTGCTGGCCAGAATTATCATCATGAAAAAGCTGGCCCTCCGTGGTTGAAGGTCCAAGCCTCCACAACCATGGAGGTCTTTGCACATGTTAGCATGACCATCATCAAACGCAGAACTGACGACGTGGATTCAAAAAAATCACCACGTCATCATCACCAACCGTAGCATCGCCACTACCAACATCAGTTTGTACTCCCACTGCCTAAGCCCTAAGCCCTAAGCCCTAAGCCCTTGCCACCCAAACCACCAAAAAAACCCACAACAAAACAGTCAGAACGGCTTGTCGGCAGAGCGTCCTCTCGTCTCATGCTCGCGATCTGCACCTCCACAAATACACCGCGCCCGCTCGGTTTCCAGACATGGTGTCGGTTTCTTTAAAGGGTTTTATGAGGGTACCACAAGGGTACAATCCGACCCAAGGGAATCAAGGTGTACTGATTATGGGAGTCCCGTCTTTGGGTCCTTACATCACGGATTTTAGTACAGTGCACCAGCAGCACACAGGGTTTAATGTGGAGGACCACTGCAGTCTTTTGATAACAGATCCTCCCGTTTCGGGAACGCCACTGCACACTTAGGGCAAACAGTTCGGCCACAGCTAAGCAAAAAGGCAGGATCCGCGACATCTCGGAACAGGAACGAGCCCTCTGTTCCAGACCTAGTGGCGGAGCAATATTGCTCTTTTAGGATTCGTGTGCCGGCCTTTCTTCTAGTCAAGTTTCACTGCGCTACAAAGTTTTATTTGGGTTTCCAGAATGTCTTCCTATTTCTTTATTGTTTCTTAGGTTGTCTGAGGCTCTCTTGTCCTGATCGCTTCTGGTGCCTATATTTTACGGAGATTTATGGAGATTTTGTCTCTGTTCATAAAGGTGCCGCTTTGATAGAGCAGTGTTGCTATAAGGCACTTTAGTTGAATTGATGCCTTCCTTTCAGACGTTACAAGACTTGCAGAAAGCCTTCTTCCCTACTGTGAAATGAGGTCCGATTCTGGATCTCATAAACCCAAACACCCACGCCCTAAACAACCCTCAACCCTCAAACCCCAAAAACTACCCTCGAAAAACCATGGACCGGCAACCCCCTGATCCGCAAAAACACCACCGAAGTCTCGACGCCCAAACTTTCAAGCGTCAGACACCAAACCCTACCCCAAACTTCAAACCATGAACCCTAGATTCCTGTGCCACTGGCCTCCCGGTAGGCGGCCTGCTGCTGAGCGCCCCATGCAGCATCCTCGGGCCACGCCGCTCTGCTTTGACTTCTTCGGGCTTCTGGTGACTTAGCGGCTTTAGGGCTTAGGCGAACAGCTTCAGGTGCGGAGTTTTCCATGTGACTAGACCCCGAAAGGATTTCATACTTACTCACTTGGTTTCGGATGCTTAGAACTGGTTCTAACATTGCTCCTGGCAGCTACATAGGGCTTGCAAGCAGCGAATTGGTGATTAGATTGTGTTGTGCACTTTTTAGGACCTGCACGGTTGGCAAAAGACGTGTTAACTTTAGTGGGCTGTCATTTCCATGAAACTCCAGCATGTGCCCACAAAAGATCTCACCCGGCACAGAACCGATTTCTGCGCCACGCCACCCTCGAAGGTTGCAAGTTTCAGTGCTCTTGGCACCAGAAGAGAGCAGTTGAGTTGAAGCTTGGGTGATAAGGCTGTAGGGCTGCGGATACAAGCTTTGGAAGCAGGAGTGCATGTTTGCTTGGGGTGAGGCTACAGATTCTGCTTGTTGCTAGGGGTTGCAGTTTAGGAGCTGTCGCACGGGATGGTTCATAAACCGATAGGTTCAAAGTTTCGACTCGGACTATTCGCAGCGGCAGCTTGAGTCGATCTGGAGCAGTACACCTCCGAGAGTCTTTCCGGTGCCGGTGCTGAGATCCCTTCCCTCATAGGATAGCCAGCTCATAGCCTAGATTGTGAAACTCCCATGCCGCAAAGACCACAGCTCCGAAAACCACAGTCAAAATCCAGACTCCAAACGTCTAGACCCGACTGCAACCACAAGATACCACAAGCTTGAGTTTGGAGCACCTGCGTGACGACCAAAGCATTCCGCTGCTTCTGGTACTCAGCGTCCTTAGCGACAAGAAGATTCAACTGCCAGCGCGAATGAGCAGCTTCATGCATGACTCAGGCAACACAAGTACCCCAAACACCGAAGTTCGCCCTTTAGTCAGGCCTGTATGTCGTGTCGGACTCGTCTCTAAAATGAATGTATACTTACTTACAACTACACTGACACATTATAACAGCACTTGTGACGAGGTCGGAGGGTTGAAGCACAACATTGACATTCGGACGGGCATCAACAGCCGGAGCAGCAGCAGCAATAAGAATAACAAGGAAAAAGCTGCATACTACTACTACTACTACTACTACTGCTACTACTACTACTACTACTACTACTACTTCCTCTTCTTCTACTACTGCTACCGGTGCTACTGCTACTGCTACTACTGCTGCTGCTGCTGCTGCGACTGCGACTGCGACTGCGACTGCGACTTCGACTGCGACTGCTGCTGCTACTGCTCCTACCACCAGGACCACTACCACTACCTCCTCCTGCTACTGCTACTGCTGCCCTAAACTTGGCCCTAAACCAGGTTGCATCGGGTGGCCATGTGACGCAGCTCCGCAGCGGTAGCCTCAGGTGGCGCGCCGGCGGCCGACAGCACTCGGCGCAGGGTCTGGGCGTTCTTCCGGTTGGTGTTTGGGCGCTTTTGCAGTACGATAACCTCGGGTTTTGGCACTTTTGGCGCTCACACTCGGACTTTCCAGCGTTGAGGCTTCTAAAAAAAACGGACGGTGCAACGTCAGGTACAGACACATAGAATGACAATCCGGCAGGGACCAGCGAAGTGTCTCAAGAAACTCCCACGCCGCCAGCATTCGCAAAACGATGTGGAGCTTGGAAATGTGCGACTGCCTCGTACTCCCCGCGCATCGAGGTTGACATAGACTGGGTTCGGCTCAGAGCAACCTGTCGGCCACCCCAAACTCGCATCGGGATGGGACCAGAGCATCTAGCTGAGAGTCGGGAGTTCGGAGCTTGACCCTCGCAGCGCACCCGGCAAGTATGAGAAAAGCCTCCCGAAAGCTTCGCGATGCCAAGTAATTCTTTCGCGCCTGCGCCTCGTGGACGTCCCTGCGCAGCCTTTTTAGTCTCAACGGGGATTTTGGCAGCTCTTGGCACATGTCAAGACGAAGGAGGCTAGATCATCACTGCATCTGGTGTTCCCGGCCCCAGCCTGTCCACCAAGTTTACGACTTCAGCTGCAGCCTCCTCCTGCCCGCGCAGATTAGGCCTAAATCACTCAGACCTAGCCAAGGGCTTCAAGTGCAGCAGACTAGAAACGGAATCCCGAACAAGCAATGTAAGGATGACAATGATAACAAAAAAGAACGATAGCCACTTTACAACCATCGTGATCAATGAAAGTCATGACACTAGCGGTATCCTTATGCTCATGATAGCCACTGACCTTCGGATAACATTTGCCACCTCCCGATAGGTCAAAGGAGTGTTGCAGCGATGATGCTAACGGGAGAAAGAAACGACGGGCCATGACAGCATCAGCAACCTCATCCCAGCACTGCGAGATGGTGTTGAGCCGTATGTCGTCTTTGGGACGACTCTTGATGGCTTTGGCTGGGTTTCGTGCCTCACTCTCGCTCAAGGCAGGCAAGGCTCCACACATCCTGGTTGGGTTTCGGATGATCAGCGTTTCGGACTGCAGCAGGCACCTCCCCAGCCCGGCGTTCTGCATCCCAGCGCTCACTGGCGAAAAGGGCCCAGCGCCAGGCCATCTCCTCGCCTCGCTGTGCGCGCACTGCACCTCCATTGCAACACGCATGAAGCATGAGGAGTTGTGTTTGAGGCTTGAGCATTCAGAGCTTTAGGGCCTTTCACCAGCTCTGTTTTCGTTGCCGTTGGTCCAGGGTCAATGTGTCATCTTCAGCACGCCGCCTTGATTATCAAGCACTGTTCTCCGGTGTCTAAGTCCAAAAGACCGTATTTGAGGCGTACTCACTTCTCCTTTACCGCAAGTAATCAAGTGGGTTCGTATCCTGGCATCTTCATTGCTGCCGCTGCAATGAGGCAAGTAGCGCACTGTTCACATGCTATAACAAGAGCATGTAAGCAATACCACTTCAGGATCAACTCTCCTTGCAATGGTCAGGTGTGTGAGATTTGTGAATCTGTGGATTCATGAGTGTCGAAGCAGCTGGTGATGAGTTCCAATCAACCATGCGAGAGAAAAGCGACTCTCGCCAAGGTTGTCAGGCGTACCCTACACAAAAAAATGACAAACAAACCGAAAAACTCCAACAAAACAACTGCTTGGACCAACACAGTGCAAATCACGACGAAGCAGGACAAAAAAAGATGTGGTAAGATGCTGCCGCCTACAAGTGCTGCAGCTACTGCGACAACTACTGGAAACGCGGATACGAATACCAAAACGAACACGACTACTAATACTAATACTGATACTGCTGCACTTATTAATAGCAAATGTATACTCATACGAATACTCACACTAATACAATACCTTCGAGAGAAGTCGCCGGAGGGCTTATGGCACGAGGCAGACGCACGAATGTTTTCACCCGCAACAGCAAACTGCTTACTGTGATTAAAGTCTGTACATGCTGAAACGTGTGTGCGACNACGTGTGTGCGACCCTTTGAACCTAATACTGCACATGTTCATAGCCTAAAGGCTAAGACTCTGGTTCGGGCCACTCACACCTGCATCGGACTCTCTCCGCACTCCCCCTGAAATCCATGGGAGTTCAACATATGGGAGAGAGTTAAAAGAGGGGCACGACATACCCCAAAATCTATACAAAACTTCGGGTGACTAGAACCACCTCCTAACCCACCCGAGAGGCATGAGGGCAGCTTACAGGCCCTCCACACAGAAAAAGGTGACCCTTGAGTCCAAACTTGGGTCACACAAGGATTGCAAGGAGCATGAGCCTCCAGCCCAGTCCTCAGGATAGCAGGGAAAACCCGGAACTCAAGTCCAACTGTGAGTCCCGGGAGCCTTGTCAGAAGGCAACTTACTAGGCACAGGGATTGGACGACGACTTAACCCCGGGGGCAACCCAGGGAGTGATCGTGCACAGAAAATTGACGTCCGAAACTGATTCGGGTGATACAGACAGTCGGGTGAACTCTGTCACCCCGATTCCGAGGCCCATGCCCGGAGAGCCAGGGTCCCCTGGCAGGGGGGGCAGACGGTAGTGAAGCGGTCAAACCGCCGAGGTCCTCAGGGAGGTCGGTACCTCCACTGAGGCAAGGGTTGGCTCGTGGATGCCTCCGGATGGGGCTTGCACAGTCTACTCCCTTGCACCTGAACCTCCTAACTACCTCTCGCGCCACGGCGATCACGCAGCTTTGGCATGCAGTGTTTGCATGGTGTGTATCGGACGCCGCCACTATGCCGCAGCGGACAGCTGCTGGTATGATAGCGCGATGCCCAAAACCACAAATGGGACTGTTCGGTCACCCATTCAATGGTGGTTTCACCGATGCACCTCGCACACTGCTCGTAGGTGGACACCTGAGTGCAATGCACAAGCTGGGAACAACCCACTCTGTGGAAGCATCCGCCTCCACTGGTGACACTCAAAGGAAGCCCTGCCTCAACCTCGTGAGGAACTGGGGGTGGTCTTGGAGCTGGGGCTCTCACCGGACCTGCAGGTCCTAACCACGCTCTTGCTGACGATGAGCTGGCTCCTTGCGGTATCGACGTGGCTGGACTCTGCATCATCAGGACGCTGGCTGTCGGCTCTGCTGCTTCTGCGTAGTCCTCATACGTCCAAGCTGGGCGTTCCAACGCTCGCGACGCCATAATTGTCGCCACATCATCGACATACCTAAGCGGCGCCTCTCGGAGGCCTGCGGCCCTGGGTGTCTCTGTTTGGCTCCCCCGAGTTCGTCGCTCGGCCTCCTCGGTCTGCGTGCCCCGTGTCACTGAACGGGCACTCCAGCGACGAACAGTGGTCTTAAAGGCCTCCCACAAGCCCACTATCACTCCCACAACAACAACCCAAAAAACCCAGTCAATTTCGGTTGCGGAGTGGTGCCCTTCAGGCTGAGCCGTAGCGCCTTGTACGCACGCAGCGAGCACCAGAACAGCCACGGCTTTTCTGAGCACCTCAGTGCGGCACGCATCCCCAAGCTCTGTCACATGGAGAGAGCTTAACTCACACAGGCGGAGCAACAGATGGAACCGCTCTCTGGACACCGCCTTGGTCAACACATCAGCACACAGGCGTGCCCCAGGAAGACGAGACACGATCCATCCATTTGCAATCTGCTCTTGGAGCCATGCTCCCTTGATCCTCAAGTGGCGTGTGCGCCACGTACCTCCCGGCAGTGACACAACTGCAACCGACGCAGTGTTGTCAGTGTACAAGACAACCTTAGCTCTCACGGCCAGCTCAAGCTTGTTGTCCAACAGCTGAGCATGCGGTATTGCCGCACGGCCATTGAGCAGCTCGGTGACAAGTGGGCAAATGGCAACAACAGCTTGTCCTGAATCGCTCAATGCACCGAGCTCAGACTCGCACGTTGACATGGTCATGTATGCCTGTTTCTTGCTGCACCAGTTGATGGTGGCTCCAGCCCACATAGTCAGAAAGGCTCCATGAGAGCGGGAGCTCTCTGGTGCAAAGGAGGCGTCACTGTACCCCTCCACAACATTCTCACGGCGATCGACTTTCAAGGCCCCATCTGGGCCCCGATCATCAGGGGCCTCACCATATCTAAGACAGACCGTAGGATGGGCCTTCAGATACCTGAGCACCTTGAAGCCTCGCTCCAGCGCAGCAGTGGGATACTTGGTCATCCAGGCTGAAATAATGGAGGTGGCGTACGCGAGGTCGCACCGGCTGTGTGTGGACAGCCACAGCAGCTCTCCCCCGAGCTGTTGTGCCTTCTGCACGCGGCCCTCGAAACCTTCTTTATCCTCCTCATCCGGTGTGAGGACCTGTCCTTCACAGGGCACCTGGAGTGGGTCTCCGACCTCGTACCTTTGCAAAAGCTCCTGGGTATACCTGGCTTGGTGCACTAGCAACTCGCCAGTCGGACCCCGGGTGATCTCAAATCCGTTGAAACCGACCGTCCCGGCCTCGGAGAGCAAGACAGGTTCAGTGCACTTCCAAACCTGACACAGCTTTATCAGGGTCTGCTGCACTGCCGGGGTTTCTCCGACGGCTAACATGTCATCAACGTACAGGGCGAGGTATACCAACACTGCATCATCAGCTTCACGATACACAGCCCAGATGTTGGGATCACTGGTCATGGGTCGAATTCGAACTGAGACCCCGTCGATCTCAAACTGCACCTCCGCAAGTGTACTGTCCCGATGCACAGACCAGCTCCTCGGGCTGATGGTCAGTCCGTAGAGCGCCTGATGCACTGACCAGTACTTCTCAGTACAGATCCGATGCCGACGGAACATGGCCGGTGTCATCACTACAATTTGCACGCCGTTGGACAGCAAAGGGGCCGACAAAAAGGCCTGTTTGACATCGATCACCCCAAGATCGAGTCCACGCATGCCTGCAAAGCGGAGCAGTGTCCTGAGTGTCACCGCATCTATCCCACCGGAATAGGTATCGGCACGGGTCCACCTGTCACTATGGGCGAAGTTGCCGCAACAAACACAGCGAACCTTTCGTCGGCCTTTTGGGGCCTTCACACTGCAAATCACCTTGGCTGGGATGATTTCATACGGAGTCCCTTCACTCCTCCACTGCTCAATCGTGGCCTCGTCAAGCGGTCTCACTGCTCGCTGCAGGCCTTCGTACTCCTCCGTCATGGCCCCAATCCACTCACTAGGAGTGCGCTCAACGAGCGCATTGGGCACAATCCTCGTTTGGAGGACTTCTTCTGTTGACTGCTGAAGGTCCTGGGTGGCCTCCTCGACCTGTTGCGCAGCATTATGTAGCAGGTTCGATTGAGCCTCTCCCTGGGTGTGGTCACACATCACCGCCTGAACATGGAGAGTACTTTCACGCTTCACCAGGGCTTGCAGTCGAATCTGGCTTCGGTCAAGCTCCTCCCTGGACCTATCATCAGTCCGAAGGGGCACCGACGCGGCAATTAAGTCATGTACCTCGACCTGGCCTGTGGTCCGGGAAGGACCTACTTGACAAAGCCTACCACCTTCGGCTGGCACCTCGAAGTAGTTTGTTCCCTCCTCGAGGGGGTGACCATCCAGGTCCTCCCAATCTGCGAACACGCCACCATCATCGGAACTACAAAGCTTGACCCACTCTTGGTCGCTTTGTGAGGATTCCTGGTCACCACGGGCCTCATTCGGCGTCTGGGGCCCCAGGGCGCAAACACCCGCGACTCGTGCCTTTTGAAGCTGTCTCTCTGCCTCTGCTTGCTCAACCTCCTGCGCAAACTCACTGTCCCTCCTCTGTGACATCCGTGGAGGATCCACAACTCCCCCTGCTGCGATGGATCTGTGCACAATGGTCCGCTGAAGAAACGCAACGCCAGATGCTTGTTCCCTCGCTGCGTGTCGTTCCTCGGACAGAGTCAATGGTCCTGGCAACGGTGTCACCTGGGCACCTGACACCTGGATGGACTGCGGTACCTGGGCCCCTGATGCCTGTCTGGACTGCAGGGCCAGAGCGCCTGATGCCTGTTTGGACTGCGGTGCCTGAGCGCCTGATGCCTGCTCGGACTGCGGTACCTGAGCGCCTGATGCCTGCTCGGACTGCGGAACCTGAGCACCTGATGCCTGCTCGGACTGCGGTACTCGGACTGCGGTACCTGAGCGCCTGATGCCTGCTCGGACTGCGGAACCTGAGCACCTGATGCCTGCCCGGACTGTGGGACCTGGGCACCTGATGCCTGTTTGGACTGCGGAACCGGAGCGCCTGATGCCTGCTCGGACTGCGGAACCTGGGCGCCTGATGCCTGCTCGGACTGCGGAACCTGAGCACCTGATGCCGGTCCGGACTGCGGAACCTGAGCACCTGATGCCGGTCGGGGCTCCCCCCAGCTGGACTCTGCCCTTATCATCGCCACACGAGGCGCCGCATGCGGTGGTGGCGTGTGATCTTGTGGGTTTGGANCGGACTGCGGAACCTGAGCACCTGATGCCGGTCGGGGCTCCCCCCAGCTGGACTCTGCCCTTATCATCGCCACACGAGGCGCCGCATGCGGTGGTGGCGTGTGATCTTGTGGGTTTGGAATCGGAGTTCTCCCCACCGCTTCAGACGACAGAAATCGATCCTGCAGATGCATGGCGGACTCAAGAAAGTACCATTTACGTCCTTCATCCCCAAACGCAGCCCTGAAGAGATACCCCGCAAGATTGGGTACATCCTCGTAGGCAATCCTGGTCACATCATACACAGTCCCCAGACGGTCAAGCTCATAGTTGGTGTTGTCTTCCGTCAGCCATGTAGGGTGATATCCCAACAACCACGGGCCACCGTCTTGATCCCAAATAACTTCTAGTCTTGGCCTCGCTGTCCAATCGCGTTCGCGAGCAAGGTAAAGGGACAGGGCGAATGCACTTATGGGACTATGCCTCAAATGGCCTAGCCAACCATATTGCTCGGCCACCTGGATATTTATCCAACCAAATCGGGGCCTGCGCACACCTCTCCGTCGGGCCGCGGCTGCCTCCTCATCTTCCAGGATTGTGTACCTCAAGGTCCACACGGGGACCGGAGAACGCACATCGGCCCGGTCATTGTGGTCGAGCTTCCGAATCTGGTCCAGCTTCTTCCCCGGCACAGCCTCTGTGGGCTTGAGGATCCGGCCGCTCTCGGTCACTGACCGTCGTGTTCCACTTCGCACGGCCTGTTCCGGGATCACGAAACCTGAGCGTTGCAACGCATCTACAGTGTTAGGGTCGGCTCGGAGAATGGCCTTAAGGCTATATCCCACAAGAACTACCCTAGTCCCCTTTTCCCAGGGTTCAGTGGCATGATACCGCCTGGCGTCAAGGTGCACCGGGACTAAGGGCCTAAGGCTGACAACCTCCCCGACAACGGCTTTCCCATTCTTAAGGTGCCTCATCTCAGACCCACCATCGGTCTGTCGCCACACTCCTCCTCCAACATCTGGCACGCTCAGCGGCACAACAACATTGTAGGATTCCGGAAGATTGTTCTTGTCACGATGGATCTCTGATTGGACATCAGCCAAGACAGCAAGGGTGGTCCATGTGGCTTCTGGAGCACACTCACGCATGATGCGGGACAGCAGGGCCACAAACCCCGGGAACAGTCGATGTTCTGACGTGATGCCGAGCACTCCCCCGTGTCGGAAGAACCCCAAGGTATGGTCACACCCACCCCTCAGAACCTCACCTCGGCTCCTGGGTCGGCTGGTTCTCAGCCATCGGCTTTGAAGCACATAATGCCGCAGATCCTCCAAGGACGCCTTAGGATCTGTAGCCAATCGGGAGGCGGCCGTGTCCTCGTCTCGAAGAGCAACCGTTACATCTCGTGTCGCTCGCACTGCCCGCTTCTTAGGGATCCTATGGGAAATCACTGGCGCAGGCCTGGCATCAAAGGGTAGATCACGTCGCAGCGGCTGCATATCCCCTTCTAAGGGTGAGGGGTCGACGCCCGGGTCAACCACGTCCGTAAGCAGCGTAGTGGTGATCATCAAGCGACCATCACTCAACAACACCACATGGCCCTTGGTCACCTCACCGATGGCGCTAGGACCGTCCCAACCAACCCCCGGGCCGCCCAGCGCTGGCCTTTCCGATTCCAGCGTCGGTTCCTCACATACACCTTGGTTCCAAACGGCAACACACACACCTCTGGACCTCCAAGGATGGGACTCAAATTCGCTCTCATGCGAGCGGCAACGTGCTGCAACGCAAATGGCCAATATCGGTGCTCAACACCCGTAGCCGCGATCAACACTCTAGCCTGCCTCTTGACCCGGTTGATGAGTCCCTCAACACGGCCATTTTCTTTCCAAGCATCTCCCTCGGAGGTTGTCTTGTAGATCCCGCGCAGCCTCAAGAAGGATCGCAATCGCTGATTGGCAAATTCCCTTCCCTTATCTGAATGAACCCGAACACAAGTGTAGCCCATGGCTTGCAGCTGGGTGAGGATCAACGCGATCCCATCGACGACAGTCGACTCATTCTTGTTGGGAAGCGGCACCACAAATGGAAGTTCATGCATCTTAGACACCTCCAGCTGCTCCTTCTCCTGACGGTCCCATTCCCGGCTCATCTCATCTTCGGCCTCAAGCTCCGCTTTCGTAGCGCGCACCGAACCACGCAGATCCTCCCCCGGACGCTCCCACTCCATTGGGGCCTCCTCCTCATGAGACCAAAGGCCATCAAGGCCTCCGTCAATGAGCGGCTCTTCCTCGGGGATTGACGGTTCGTACTCACTCACTTCCACATCCGATGGCAACAGCGGATCAGGGAGGTCACGTGCATCGAGTTCCACCTTCTCTTTTTCTTCACCTTCCGAAGTCTTCACAGCCAACTCAGGAACCGTAAAGCACCCAACTAGGCACCAAACTACCTCGGGGCGGTGTTCACTAAACCCTTTTTCATATTTCCCAAGGAGGTCTAGACTAAGGGTGAACCCCTCTGGTGTCTTGATTCGGCGGTGCATCCTGGACTGAATGCCTCCCTCGACGCAGTGACGGCAGTCGCGCCTCCACGGTAGATGATCCTGAGCCAAATGACGTTTGAAGGTCGCGTCGGGGCGTCCTGCGGCGACTCTGCATTGAGCCGCCTCACTCAACAAATTAACTTGCAGCCTCACAGCCGACGCAACCACATCCGACACAGCTCGGCGTACTCGGTCATCCCACTCAGGAGTCTGAGAAGTGGGCTGGGGAGCATCCCACACGCTTTCAAGAGGTAGTTCTGCGTTCGTCCACAATCCGACAGTCCCCTGGCACACAACATACCGCAGGCGTCTGCCGTGAATTGACTGCATGAATCGACCAACGCCGCTTCCTCAGGGATCGGGCGTCCCATGCAAAACAGCGGCTCAAACCCACATGCAGCGACCTCCAGCAGGGCCATAATGGCAAGAGCCTGTCGCCCTTTTGTGACGTCATCCCGGTGGCTGAGAGCAGCCTCCCCTCCAAGGTCGAACCCGCCCGGTGCGGTCCCGACCATGCCCCGGAGTTTCCCCGCGGCCGCCAGGGTCAGAAGGTACCTCCAAACTGGGGGTTCACACAACTCCTCCAAATCCACCTCAAGGACCACGCAAGGCTTCGCAGCGTCCTTGACGGCCTTTGGTTGTCCAACCGCAACGAAGGCCCCATCACGCTCACAGGCTCGCCGAACTCTACGGTTCCACTTAACAAGAGCACCATCCGTCGCACAGTTTGACCTCAGGGCCAGGTTGTCCAGCAAGCCCACGGGAGTCCCTTCGAACTTGTGGCACAGCCACGAGTACATCAAAGCTCCAACCTTCAAGCCAGCCCGAGCTGAACTACACAACTTGTTCTGCAACACTGCAGCGTCTCGGATACTCAAGGACTCAGCCTCGTCACGAAGCGCCCTTATCATGATCCTCTGGGCCTGACGATGAGCTTCAATGTCAGCAATCAGCTCGAGAGCAAGATCGCGTGACACCTCAGGGCATTTGTTGAGGGTGGAAGGACGAATTGTCCCGCGGTCCGGGTGCCACAACACGCACTCATTGCCGCTCCAAGACAACTTACACCCCATTTCCACAAGGTCTGCAACCGACACCAACGGATCAATGTCCTCCTCTGACAACAAGGTGCCACCGGAGTTCACAAAGAGTTTCACCGTGCCAATGGCTAGGTTCACGGTCCTCAGCTCACACTCTTCGTCAAGCTCCCCGGGCTTGGCCTGTCGCATCGACGTGGAAGCGCCCGTGTCCAGCAGGCCTGTGCCGCACACAGCCTCAGCGGCGTTCTTCACATCCTCACACACACTGTTTCCATGCTGCACCTTCAACACCAGGGCCTTAAGTTTAAGAGACCTGATAACCTCAGTGGCTTCCTTCAACAGCTCAGCTGCTGATGGCGCAGGTGCAGCAGTTGAGTCAGCGGTGACGTCCTCTGCGGATTGCTCCTTTGCCTTCTGAAGCTTGGCATCAGCGTCACCTTTCTTTGCCTTTCCTCCCTTCCCAGATCCCTTGAGGCCCTTGTGGTCCTTAGTGTTGGCTTCAGCCGCCTTGCCACCGGTTGGCGGCGCAGATCCCTCATGTGGGCCCCAGGGACAGTCTGGCTTCAGGTGCTGGTCACTTGAGCACGCCCAGCATCTTCGCGCCCCCTTCAGGAGCGTACGGTCATGGTGGTCTGGGCAGCTCGCCGCCTTCTTGCACCCCAGACTGGTACCCCAAAACCGGCAGATCTTCTTGTCCGCGGGCGTCGCAGCAGATGCCGCCTTGGCCGGAACACCAGGTGGCGCGGAGGCCTGTCCATCCGACCCTGGTTTCGCCTCAGCCTTCGCAGCAGTGCTCTTTGCCGCGGCTGCACGCTGGCGCTTCGGCGCCTGCTGCTTGGGATCCTCCTGGATCGACAGGGACTCATACTCAGCCAGCAGGTACTCGGCAAGCTCCGACACCTTATCCTGAGTGGGAGCGAAATCCACCCCGGTGTCATTGCGGTACGCCGCAACCCTGAACGCCACTACATGGTGCTCACTCAAGCATGGCTGAGTCAACGTGTCAAGGCCCTTCAACAGCAAGCTTGAATCAGGCAGTACTGCGCCAAGCTCAGCTGCCCTCAACACCATTCGACGCCATTTTCGGATCCCCTCAACCGTGTCCTCAACAGAGCTGGCAGCTTCTGGCCGCACCAGGAAGTCCAACACCTGTGCACGCTCCAGCTTCCCCCCAGGCTGCCACCGACACAGGATGGCAAAGATGATGGGATTCACCGCCAGGGTCCGCGTAGCAATGAGATCGGTGCGGAAGGCTTCTGGAACTGCTTTCAGAAGAAGCTGCACGCCTCTCTGTTCCACAAGACAGAACTTCCCAGTCTCGAAGCTCTTAACCAGGGCCGACGCCTTCACCTGCAACCTCTGCTGCGGAGTTGCCTGGAGCCATCGCTCGTAATGCTCCTCGGCTTCTTTCACATTCTGAGCCCACCAAGTCTGTGCACCTGAAGACAATTGCCTCATGAGCGGAGCCACTGCAGCCAGCCAGTCACCGGCCAGCACTGCACCCTGAGACCTCTGCTTAGGCTCAGCCAAGCTTGGCAGTTCGGTGATGTGACGACTCGGTTCCTCGGGCTTCACCGGCACGGGGCTATGGGCTCCCCTAGGGCTAGTAGGGGCAGGGCCAGGAGGGACCGGTGTACCCCCAGGAGTGGAACTCAACCCAGGCGAGGTTCCTATCTTAGGGGCGGAGGGTGGTGTAGTCGTTGGTGCCCTCGGAACACTCCCACCCCGAGCTCCCGGTGGCGACGCATGCCTAAGGCTCCCAATGTAGAACTGGGCCGGACCGGCCTCCAAACCACCACTCTCATTCACCACTACATCCCGAAGTTGACCATCGATCCTTATCTGGAGCCTGGTCCCCGGAGTCAACGCCTGCAACGGCGCCGGAGCTGCAACTGCCCCAGTCAGTTCCTCCAAGGCACTCAGCGGCACATCCCTGTCGTTCTGGGCCTCCGGCCTCTGCTGCGGCAAACGGTCCTGCGTGGCCTGTGCCTCAGACCTCTGCTGCAACGGACGATCGTGCAACGCCTGTGCCTCGGGCCTCTGCTGCAACGGACGATCGGGCAACACCTGTGCCTCGAGCCTCTGCTGCAACGAACGATCCTGCAACGCTTGTGCCTCAGGCCTCTGCTGCAACGAACGATCCTGCAACGCCTGTGCCTCAGACCTCTGCTGCAACGAACGATCCTGCAACGCTTGTGCCTCAGGCCTCTGCTGCAACGAACGATCCTGCAACGCCTGTGCCTCAGACCTCTGCTGCAACGAACGATCGTGCAACGCCTGTGCCTCAGACCTCTGCTGCAACGGACGATCGTGCAACGCCTGTGCCTCGAGCCTCTGCTGTGCCGGATGATCCTGCGGAGCCTGTGCCTCAGACCTCTGCTGCGCCGAACGATCCTGCGAAGCCTGTGCCTCAGACCTCTGCTGCGCTGAACGATCCTGCGAAGCCTGTGCCTCGGACCTTTGCTGCAATGCACGCTCATGCAATGCCTGCGCCTGTCCTAGGAACTGGGGATGACTGGAGAACGGGAAAGCGGACGGGGGAGGAGGCAGAGGAGGAAAAGTCCATGGGCTCTGNGACCTTTGCTGCAATGCACGCTCATGCAATGCCTGCGCCTGTCCTAGGAACTGGGGATGACTGGAGAACGGGAAAGCGGACGGGGGAGGAGGCAGAGGAGGAAAAGTCCATGGGCTCTGCTGCCCTCCAAATCCAGGTGGAGGCAAGGGACCACCACAACCCCCTAGACCATTAATACTAGGCTCAGCTCTCGAAGTCCACCAACTTGGTGTCCTCAGCCACGGATTAGCCGCCTCAGGAGGGTTGGAAAATCCCTGTACATCACCTGCTATGTACATGTCCGCGTCACGGTGGCCGGAAGCAACAGCGCGAGCTGTTGCCTCCGCATACCACCGATCCAAAGCTCCTTGGTCGACCCATCCCAGCCCTTGTGACGACTCCGCAGATCTCCACGAGTGGCTGGAACGTGCCTCCTCCACTCTCTCAAGTCTGCTCGTCAGCGTTTGCTGGCCTTGAACCAGAGTCTGGAGCATCTCAGTCAGCTGGCCCATCTGTAGCCTCACCTCATCCGACTGTCTTGACTCCGACCTGCGAGACTCCGGTGACTCTCCAACCGGCATTGGGGCCGTGGGTTCCGGCCGTCTCACCGACGCCAGAATCTCTGCAGAGAGAGGCACACGCTCCTCCACCGCCGGTGTCCCCTCCGGCTCGAGGGCATCGACCGCATCCGCCAGATCATCATACTGGTCTCCTGGCTCATCATATGCTGGGTGGAGCTCCTCATCGTCCACCGCTGGCATCCTGATGTCCCGGTCCACCACGGGCTCTGCCTGATCCAGCTGCAGCTCTGGGGCTGCTTCATCCTCTGTGGTCTCCTCCTGACCGCCTCCAGATGCCTCCATCTCGTCAGAGCGCGCAGTGGGAGTGAACCGGCGACGCCTCAAAAGAGGCTCCGTCGGGTCACCCCAGCGTTGAGATTGGGCTCTTAACCCCTTCGAGAGAAGTCGCCGGAGGGCTTATGGCACGAGGCAGACGCACGAATGTTTTCACCCGCAACAGCAAACTGCTTACTGTGATTAAAGTCTGTACATNAAGTCTGTACATCCTGAAACGTGTGTGCGACCCTTTGAACCTAATACTGCACATGTTCATAGCCTAAAGGCTAAGACTCTGGTTCGGGCCACTCACACCTGCATCGGACTCTCTCCGCAATTAGAATAGGGTTTGGGGTTACCTTATACTACAAATACAAGGAACCACCAAAAATAGTACAGGGAACTATTTAAGCCCCTGTAGCAGGTTGTAAAGGACCGGATGCAAGGCTTGGCTCGGCCTTAGCAGGGTTGACTGATTAACATCACGGTAGACTCACTGGCTCAACACCCAAGGGAATAAAAGTTGAAACTTTCAGAATCGACTACCTTGTAAGAACCCCAAAAGTTGAAAAGTTGAGTTTACAGCCAGTAAGTAGACAGCAAAGTGTTCAATGGAAATTCCACGGCCAGATCTCTCGCGACTTTATCCGAGAGAAAGGCTTGAAAGCTCGCTAAAACCTCGCAGCGATCGACCCAAACCATTTAAACCCTAAACCTTGAACCCCAAACTCGTAAACCCCAAACCTGTTGGTAAATGCAGGGCTTGCGCTTGGAGCTAAGCCGGGTCTAAACACTACCTCAATCCCCAAACTACGCAACCCTATACTCCAAAGCCCCTGAGCCCTTACCACACAGAACCTCTAAAAGCTAAACCTCTGAAACCCTAAACGCCTACGTAAACCCAAACCCCAAAACAAGCCGAGCGCAAAGGATCCTCGGTTTGATATAGACGCGGGTGCCCGCCGGCCAACCATGCGTCAACTTCATGTACATGTCGACATAGTGAAAGCCCTTCCTTTCGTCAGATACTTGTAACAAGGGACCTTAAGAAGGTAGGTTGTTTGGGGGGGTAAGGTAAGCAGAAAGTTACAGCCAAGGCACTCCAGATGGACCTTTTGTAGGGGGAATCCTGTGTTGCACAGATCCGCTACATCACATCCGGTCCCGCTACTGTCAAAAACCTGCACGCTAAACCTCCAAACCTTCTAGTAGGTGTCGATTTCCACAGTCCCCGAAACTGTCTATAACCGAGGCTCTATATGAAACATTGCGGGACATTAAAACTTATCCCAAATCGATACCTAGAAACCCGAATAGTACCCCTTAGGAATCCCTATTATTCCAGATCCCTGAAAGGATCGCTTAAAGGAACCCTTAAAGGGAACCATCCAACACCCGCAAAACGACGAACCAAGCCTTCAGAGCCCGGGACACTAAGGGCCCTTCAATAGAGCCCTTATGGCCTTAATAGTGGGTATTTGGGGTGTATTACAGGGTAGTTGGGGTCTAGGTAAACCCCTAAACCTTATTGTAAACCCTAGACCTTAAAGGCCTCTCAAGCCCGAGTCTAAACCGAGAGCCCTAAACCCTAAACCTTATGAATTACGAACCCTCAACTCTAAACCTAAAGCGAGTGCCGCCAAACCTTGCAGTATTTCGCCAATCGAGGCTCTTTGATTCGGCTGTCTCCTCAGTGACGATTTCGGGTTGTGGGTTCAGGGTTTAGGGGTCCGGGGTCAGGGGTTTAGGGTTGAGGGTGTAAGGTTGAGAGTTCGGGTATCAGGAACGAAGGTCTTCAGATTCAGAGGCTGTAGGGTTTAGGGTGTATATATGGTCAGGGGTTCAGGGTTTGGCTTTGGCTTAGGGGCTGGCTACCCTAGCCCAAAAACAGGTTAACCTTTTCAATTATGGTAGGGTTATATACACCCAAACAGGGTTGAAAGGTTACCTACTCAGCTACTAAGTCGGGGTGTATACACTACCATCATTATGGAGTTAGTCCCCAAAACACCACTGGCTTTGCAGGGGACCTATAATTCCATAATAGTAGTATATATGGACCCTCTGGGTAAGTTGGGGTGGTATACTCTAAGGCTTGAGTGTGAACAGTAGGCTTCGAGTTCAGGCGGGGTTTGAAGCTAAGATTTTCGGGTATTCGGCACTGGGGCTTAAGTTTCAAGGTATTTCTCATTGTTTCATTTTTTGTTTTGTACGTGTTTTTAAGGTTTGTTTTTGTTCAAGGAATGCCGGCCCGCTAATGCTCAAGGATATAGCTCTTCCATCTGGATCAAGGCGGAGACCGGCAACCCATGTTATTAAGACACGGCGAAAATGACGCTTGGACTTTTGAGTGATCCGGGGCCTCCGGGTTCAAGAAGCGATGCAGTTCGAGCTAGTAAAACCTCTGAACCTTCAATGTCTATGTTGGCGGATGAAACGTGGCGATGAATTTCTTCCCTACTTGGACCCTTGTTGGGTACTTTCATGGCATGTGGGGTTTAGGGATGTTTAAGGTATGAATAACCACTCAAAGTCTTCCCGAAACGAACAGTCGCTCACCGATTGCCGAGTTTGAAATCAGCTGCGAGACTGATGTAATTCAGTCTTGATGTCTAGAGTTTAGGGTCTGAGTCGTTGTCATCCTGCACCTAGACCCTTCCACAAGGCCTACTTCCGGACCAGAAATCTTGTGTTTTTAGGTCGCTATATAACGCCCGTACATACTCCCAATATGGAACGCATAAAAACACGGATGTGGGCGTTTTCTGGGTATGGGGTTTTCATGGACGAGATTGCGCGCCCCTTCGCCGAGGACGCTTCAGAATCTCAGCCGCAGAAAAAACCGCAAACAGAGTATAGGGGTTTGGGATTTTTGGCAGTTCCACAAGAGCTGTTCCTTAAGTTCCACCCAAACCTAAACTCCAGTATGTCAGGGCCCAAGACCCGGAATATAATCGGAAACCCTCAGCCCTAAACACCAAAACCCAATCTTTGAAGAAGTAACCCGATGGTAATACAGAGGCCGGAACCAAAAGCCGTAATGTCTTGGTAGATTGCTCCACCTAGCTGGCCAAGATTCCATATCCTTCAGGGCGTGGTTACTCACCTGACATTCATGGCAGGATCCACGATGATTGTTGGTTAGGGTTTAGGGTTTAGGGTTTAGGGTTTAAATGCCCTAAGAATCCAAGTACTCCTGGTTCCTATCCAAAGCGGCTCCCACCCCCTGGGTCTGAGAGTGGCTTGGGGTTTTCTTAATGCCTGAGTACCCCAGCCCACAAAAGGTTAACCTTTTCAATTTTTGTAGGAATATAATAAACCCCATAAGGTTCAAGGTTCCTCGGATACTCAGTTTTAGTGGAGATTACGGAAGTTTGGGGTTTAGGGGTGAAGGGGCTCAGCGTTTGGAGTTTCGTTCAGGAATTAGGGTTGTAAGATTTCCGGTCAGCCACGCATTGGACATCAGCAAAGCAATCATTAGGGTTTGGGGTTGTGGGTTCAGGGATTTAAAGGGTTTGGGGTTTAAGGCTTTAGGGTTTAGGCTTGGGGGCACAGAAGTTTTGATTTACATTTATTGTACAGATTGTCTGGATATACTTCTGTGTAGACTACAATAATGGCCCAGATGACAGGCATACTGCTAATGCGCTCGGACTGACAGGTGCGAAATGGCCAGAGCAAGAATCAAGCGCGGTGCAGTGCCCCAAACCCTAAACCCCAAACCCTAAACCTAAATCCCAAACCCTAGACCCTAATCCCAAAACCCTAAACCCGAAACCTATAGACCCCAAACCCTACATCGAAAGACCTTTGACGGTTGTTCAGGG
Organism: Symbiodinium sp. clade A Y106; assembly: GCA_003297005.1. Classification (NCBI taxonomy): domain Eukaryota; class Dinophyceae; order Suessiales; family Symbiodiniaceae; genus Symbiodinium; species Symbiodinium sp. clade A. The sequence goes on from BGNK01000226.1 coordinate 215,536, forward strand.
GGAAAGTAAAGTAAGCTTCAAATGTATCATTCCCGTGCGAAATGTAAACAATCGTAAGCAGAATAAAAAATGACATCCCCAAGAAAGTACTCTGCATGTGCGAGCTATGTATGCACCTGTATTAAAGCTGCAGAATCACGGTTTAGGGTTTTTAGGGGTTTAGGGCTGGTTCAGGGTTTAGGGCCTAAAGGTTAGGGATTTAGGGATTAAGGGGCCTCCAGGAGGCCGAGGACAGAATTCTCACCGGCAAATTCCGGAATGTAATGCAGCGAACCTGAGAGTGTGCACTCAAGTTGGCCATCGCCGGGTGTTTCACCCGGGGGGGGGGGGGGGGGGGGGGGNGTGTTTCACCCGGGGGGGGGGGAGGGGGCTGAGTAGTTGAAACAGGGCTTCGCATAGGAAGGGATCTCTCATCCTACTTGTTGAACAAACATTAGGCCCATGTGCTCTTTTCTAGAAAAACCTCAACTTAGACATCGGAGACCGTACCCTAAAGGCTTTCGACTGCGCCTCTACATCGGACCAAACACGTCTGATCCTTCCAATTTGAGCCTTCAACTGCAGAACCTCGATTCCTAAGCTGGATCAAGTTAGGCTCTTTGAGGCTTTAGAGCTGCTGCCTCCGCGTTCGGTTGAAGGGTCCTGGCACATGGGGATTGATTAGCTTTGCAAGCATCGGTAGAAGTGAGGATTGCAGACGTCCTACACCCTAGACCCTAACCCCCGAAACCCCTTAACCCTAAACCCTCAACCCTGAACCCTCAACCCCAAACCCTAAAACCCTAAACCCCAAACCCTAAACCCTAAACGCTGACCCTGAACCTTACACCAAAAGCACTGATCCGAAGATAGAAGTCCAAGGCGCCGTCGCTGCCTGGTGTTGACCAAACCACCATCGCCTTTGATTTCATGTACAGGCAGTTCCTAGGTTCCTGAGTAGCCCCATTACAATAAGGGTCCAAAGGACCCAATAATAAGGTACTTGGGTTTAGGATAGTAGTTATGTAGCTCTATGTTTGGGAGAGTATATGATTATTAGGTACTTGAACCCTTAGGGTTACAATAAGGGTACCCTTTTTCTTACTATTTCGGTTGTAATAAGGGGACCCTAAAATAGAAAGGGCAAAAGGGTACCACTCAGGAACCTAGGTTCTCAAGAGGGCAGGTCTCTAAATCAGAGTGCCTAGCCTAAACCCTAAACCCTAAACCCTAAACCCCTATGTCCCTCCGACTCCAATCTCCTGCCCTAAACCTCCGCGTTGAGGTCCACGGCAAACAGGTCATAAATTTAGGGTTTAGGGTTTAGGGTTTCCGAACCCCGAACACTAAACCAAATCGTTCATACCTTCGTACTTGCAGCCCTGACTCCAAACCTGCGCGCCTAGAACCCCGGGCGTAACAAACCTACTGCTTAAAAGCCTTAAGGTTTCTGTAAGTTAAGGAGTTCTTTCAGGCATGTAGAGGATTTTGTTTGGGTTTGATAGGCTGACGAATGGGTTTACTACATTACTTAGATACTTACAAGGTATGCGTGATATACTCCGGCCTACAAGCCTTAAAGGGGGTTCCTATATCGATACTTTCGGGACCTATTACATCTGAACCGATTTGCGCAGTCTGACATCGAACCCTCACTCAGAAATGAAGTCTTGTGTTCGAAAGTAATTTCAGGGCTACGGTCAAGGATTTCAGACGGAAGCTGTGCTGTGTCCGGACATGTGGCTAGTTGGCAAGGTTCGCGAACCCAGAGCCTCAAAATCCCCTTAATTAAGGAATATGCCTTAAATCATATTAGGGATCCGCTTATGATTTAAGGTATATACTCCTTAATTAAGGGGTTTTGGAGGCTCTGTGAAGCTTCGATCGCGTGGTTCTATCAAACCAACCTCGTTCTGGCAGTAGTGGGCCGGTGTGTGCAGGCTGACAAACCCTTAGGGTCCAAGTACTTAATATTCTAGGACTTTTGGGACTTTTTAGGTGCCAAAAACCATAAATAAGGACTACTTGGACCCTTAGGGAAAGCACTCAGCAACTGCACATCCGAACCCCGCTAACCTCGAAGCCGACTGTCCTAGGAACCCGAAAGAAGCGGCAAACCCTATGCCCCATCTCCCATCCCTCTGAGTGCCAAACCCTGAACCCCTGAATTAAGCCCCAACCCTCGAAACCCCCCAATTACACCTCGACCGCAAGACTTGGTCCCACAGTGAAATTCGAGAAACGACGTGCATAACATCGGCTCCCGAAAACCTGAGTGTCGCATACCGATGCAGAGTTTGGATTCTGGGGCAGAGCCCCGGGTTCTCTGGTGCAATTCAGGCCGTAAGCTTTCCGAGATCACACTTACGCGCTTGAGGCCTCAGGATCCAGAGTTTAGGGCTCTCGGTTTCGAGTTCGGGGCTCAGGGTTTAGGGCTCAAGCTTAGGGTTTACGGGATTGGGTCCAGCAGCAGTTTACGGCCTCTCCACCACATGGGTGGTTGTCAAAATTATGGTCCCTTTTTGGGCCCTTAATATAATACGGCACAAGAATTGACAACTACCCACATGATGTAGGACTTCTGTTGTCCACGGTTTAGGGTTTAGGGTTTAGGGTTTAGGGTTGATTTAGGACTTCTGTTGTCGGCATTCCGAAAGGGAGCAACCCAAAAACATCCAGAGGGTGCGGAGCCCCCGAAAGACTGACCAAAGCCCGAATATGAAGCCACCTTCTCTTGCCTGTAGTATACATGTAGTCTCCATTGTAGTTCCTTTTTGGGGTTACCTTATAGGATCCTTTTTATATATTTGGTTAAACCAGAAAAAGGAACTACAATGGAGACTATAGGTAAGTTGTCGTTTCTTTGTCGGGTTACCTTGCAAAACCCTATATACAAAATTGATAAACCAAAAAAGGAACTAAAAAGGCGACTGTTGGTAGGTTTTGGTGCCAACAGCCAAACTAAGCACCCAAGAACTGGTTGCCTAGCATAGCTTATTCGGGGTGCACAGAAACCCTAGCTGTAATTGATGCCCTTACAGAACCCAAACCCCTAAACCTTAGACCCCAAAACCTGAAAACTCCTTTATTGCACCCCTATGGCTATCTATGGCCGGATGAAAGCTAAGAGTTGGAGCCGTGCCAGAAACCACGTCCCTGGAGCTGATAATGTGGGGTCCTTACCCTTAGACTCGATAAAGACTGATGCTTTGAGGCTTTTGGGCCCAAAGACCATACTAAATAAGGCTTGTGGGCTATTTTGAGCCTTAGGGTTATGAATCGGAATAAGGATCTGAACCGAAGGCCAGAGCGTTTTTAACGTAACCAGAACATGGACCCTTGGGGTCAACTTTCCCGTTTGCACGCAAGGGCCGCCCAACTATATATATATATATATATATACATACATACATACATACAATTCTTGGCGGTTGCGTGTACACAAGATCATGAAGCTGTTTTGAAGAAACAACAGTACAAATCAAGGTGAGCCCTGTATCCTCAAGTTCGAACATCCGGAGCTGCGAATTTATGAAGAAAGAACCTGAACAGAAATCCGAAACAGAGCAGGAGCGAGTGCTTGGCATTGATCCTTTGCTCGGACAACATGAAGTCTTGCTCAGGCTCTGAGGATAGAGTCGAGGGTTTCATGGGGGTTTAGGGTTTAGGGGTTTAGGGGTTTAGGGTTTAGGGTTTAGGGGTTTAGGGGTTTAGGGGTTTAGGGGCTTAGGGGTTTAGGGTTTAGGGTGGTTTATCCGGCGGTCCTTATTTCAGTAGTCCCTGAACCAAAAACGCTAAATTGGTCACAGCAACGACATCTGGATCTGGGACAGCCTGAGTCACTGCACAGCACTGACAGCGCAGGCCGACAAACCCAGCCCCCAAACCCCAGAAACGCTTTTTCTGTTTAGGGGCGATTTTCGAGAAAGCTGGAAAGTTCAATCCTGAAGCCTAATTACATACTAACTAGAGCTAAAACCATGAAGCAAAAAACAACTTCACTGATCCGGACAGTGTCTCTAACGGTTCAGATTGTTGCGCGTTCTGCGGCGCGAAAATCTGTGCGGTATAGTGCTTTGAGGCTTGTGTTCGGGGTCTGCCGGGAATGAGGGTCTCAAGCAGTCGTCTGGATCAAGGGGCAGGGAATTGGCGGGGGGTCCCTGCCCTAAGCCCTACAGCTCTATAACCACTAAACCCTCAAAAAACTGCAATGTCGAGCTCGAAATCCTCTAACCCAAAATCTTCTACAACCCTTGTTCAGGGAGGGTATAGGGCCTAGTATAGGGTTTAGGGTCTTTTACACCCATTCAGGGCAGGGGGGATTACGATTCAAGGCTCTGCATTGATGTAGCCCCAAAAAATACATAGCCAGGCTTTGAGAGCCGTAATATTCGGATCCATTTTCTCATGCCTACAAGCGGGAAGCATGATGTTTGAATCAGGGGGGCTGCATTAATCATTTACCTTCCACCAACACTCCGGAACTCACGGCCCCACTCAACCCGGATCTCGAAGACAGAACAGCAAATCCCCCTGTCCCCGAATCCGTGCCCGACACCAAAACATTCCGAGGCTCTATAGCGGCTTCGATTTTGAGTGGTTTCCGGGCTTCTGAAACCCTAAACGCGATACAGAGACATAGACATGAACCTACACCCCCCAAACTACCCTCTAATATACCCTAAATGCCCACTATTAGGGACGATAGGGGCTCTATTAAAGGGCACTCCGGGGGGTCCTGGAAGATGTCCCTAAACCCTAAACCCCGGAGCCCGAAACTCCCAAACATAGACGGTTTAGGGTTTAGGGTTTAGGGTTTAGGGACATGAAGAGGTCTCGAATTTAGGCAAAGGCGCATGTCGGTGGAGAAGAAGAAGACCAAGTCTCCGGTCTTCAAACTTGGCGTAGGGTTCAGGGTGAGGGTTTAGGGGTTTAGGGGTTTAGGGGTTTAGGGGTTTAGGGGTTTGGGGGTTTAGGGGTTTAGGGGTTTAGGGGTTTAGGGGTTTAGGGGTTTAGGGTTAGGGGTTTAGGGTTTCGGAGGTTGGCTAGGGTTGAGGGTTTAAGGCTTGGGGTTGAGGTTAGGGCTGCGGGTTCAATAGGGGTTTAGGGTTTAGGGTTTAGGGCTTGATTGGGTCTGGGCTTGGGTCCATAGAACCCAGATCTGTAGGGATCCTACGGATTCGACTAGTGGGTCTAGCTAGCACAGTTGTGAGGGTTCTGTTTTCCAGCGTTTTCGGTCAGTGTATAGCCGTCTTGTTTCACGGATGCAAGATTATGCAGACTACTATCACAAGCTTTTAATTGAAACGCAATGCTCAGCATTGCCAAGTCTCGGATGCCTCAGTTCGAAGCCTGGAACCCTCTCTCTGCCTTACACCCTATGATGGGCTTTGAAGTAGCCACGGAGAAAACACATACAATTCTATTCTATAAGGATTCTTTTAAGGCACGGGTCCAAAATGAAGCATTAAAGTAGAGTACTCCAGAAACCAGCACCGACTGCATAACAAATCCGCAGCACCCCAAAGCTTAGAGTCGCAAAATCCGAGCAGCAACCCCCACGCCCCGAAAACGGAGCTGCCAAGTCACTTTCGTGTGCTTCTGGCATTGAGGGTTTAGGTTTTGTTGTTTTTGGAGGTACTTCAAGGTTCGAGGGTTTAGGGTTTAGTAGCGAAGTTGTCTCTTTGTTCTCCAAAACCAACTGACAGGTCAACCAGTGCAGTCACACTGCCACTCATTCAAAGGACGATGCTGAAGGAAGGGCACAGCCGCTCACACCAAACCTGAAGCGCAAAACCACCAAACCTGCATGACAATGCCTAACCCCCAAACACCGCTAAACCCCAACACCTTGATGGGAACCTTACTGTGAAGCAAAACCCCTCTCACCTGGACCCCTAGCCCTAAAATCAACAAGCCCCAGCAAGACCCCTAATTTGACGAAATCCCAGCAGAACTACCAAACCCTGAACCCGAAACCCTAAAACTACCAAATCTGCAGCAGTGCACTGGTGATGTCCTCGCACAGGGTCATCCCAGTCCTTCGGGCTGATAGATTTCATGGGTTGGTCCTTTTGAGGGCTCTAATCCCTAAACCCTAAACCCCTAAACCCACAAAACCCTAAACCCTAAACCCTAAAACCTACCCCTAAAACCCTAAACCCTGAACTCTAAACCCTAAAACCTACCCCTAAAACCCTAAACCCTAAACTCTAAACCCCAAAAACCTACCCCTAAAACCCTAAACCCTAAACCCTAAAACCTACCCCTAAAACCCTAAACCCTAAACTCTAAACCCTAAACCCTAATAAGGGGGTTTAGGGGTTTAGGGTAAGGCCCGAAGCCTCACCGGGCTTCTGGGGATTCCTGCTAAGGGATCCTATAAGGGCTCCTTTGAAGGAGTCTATAAGGATTCCATTTTGGGTTTAGGGTTTGCACGTGCGGTAGCCCAAGACTGCTCAATGCTTCCAGCTTAGAGGTGCCGCAGAGGTAAGACACGTGTGGGAGAGCGGGGTCACACACCGCTATGGCTGCACGCGGAATCTCTTCTTTCCCCTNCAGCTTAGAGGTGCCGCAGAGGTAAGACACGTGTGGGAGAGCGGGGTCACACACCGCTATGGCTGCACGCGGAATCTCTTCTTTCCCCTTTGGTCTCTTGATGCCTTCGTAGCTGCACATGCGAATGCTGCTAGACACACTTGGTGAGTCGAAGCAGCCTCAAAAGCTGAAGTCTTTTGCATCAGCTCCACCTCCCGGTTTAGTGACTTTGACATATCCTACTTTTCAGTTCCCTTCCCTGCTCGGCCATCTTCGAGCGGCCCCAGTCCATCCTGCCGTCGGCATCGGGCGGATTTCATCTCGGGGTCGTCGACGATCTTCCAGCGATGGCCCATCTTGTAGTAGAGCTCTAGTTCCTTAGCTGCTCCGGCCTTTGTAAGGCCGTTCGCTAACTGAGCCTCGCTGTGGACCCACCGGATCTCCAACTGGGTTTCCTGCTGAGCTGCCTTAATAGCTATTAGTTCGATGTTGGAGCGCTTTTCAGCGCCTTTGATGGTGAGAACCTCGGTACTCAACTTATCGAAGACATTACGGGAATCAGAGATGAGGCAGGCGGGTACCCTCTGCACTGCGGATCTGGCATCCTTGACATCTATACCCCCATACATCATCTCACTCCACTGGTACCTAAGATAGAAGAGGGAGTCCTCTCCATTGACAGCTGCTTGAGTTTCAGCTGCCCCGGGGCTCCGGCAGGATCGATCAATCTTATGGCTTCCCCAGTACAGGGGTGTCACTTCACCAATCTCGCCCTCCCTTAATCCTACCGTGCTCATACCTATGAAGACTCCTTGAGTGGATCCGCCGTCGTGGCGGTTCTGGCTTCCTGCGTCTACCCAGGCATACATGCACAAGGGCTCCTGAGGATCAAAAGCATGAACCTTCATCACATGATCTTTCTTGGCTCGGGTGTGGGCCACTAGAAGATTTGTCTTGATGATGGTGTTCACAGTACTCTTACACACTTCTGACAACAGGAGTCCTACTTCGGCTGAAACATGAGGGGCAAGTTGTTGGACGTGCCAAGAGAGGGCTCCCAGGGTGGCCCGAAGTTGGGTCTTTTCCTTTGGGCTGGTTTCCTCCTCCTTGTTCCGCCTCCTTGCGCTGCTCAGTGGAATTTCCTGAATGTGATCACTCACGTAGGAAACCTGACTCATCTCAAATCCGGAATCCGTCTGTCGAATTTGAACCCCACACTGAGTAAACTCTCCATGTTCCCAGTCCCCCCATTTGAACTTCGCGCGTACTTTTTCTAAGATGCCTTGCCAAGCTTCGTCAGCTTCCGAGCCTCCAAACAAGAAGTCGTCCACGTGGCCGGAGATAACCCCTCGAAGTTCTCCTTGCGGCCTCCAGAGCCACAAGCATGGATCCGACCATGCCCTCTCCAGACCCAGACTGATCAAGTAGTCTGACACCGTCTTGTACCACTCTAAAGGTGCATCCACCAAACCATAACAGGCCTTTCTCAGTTTTGTAATCGAGCCGCGAGGAATTGACATAGCATCGCAAATCTCATCGCATGGAGTGCAAAACAGGTTCCCAGGGTAGGGGCGGCCTTGTAGGAAGGCTCCAGATACATCTCCGTTGTACACCTTCCAGCGTCGATTAGCTGCCATCTGGAGAACACACTGGCGGGTGGATCTAGACATCACCGGACTCGTGGTGGCTCTGTGTTCGTAGCTCGGGTCTTGATAGCCTAATAAGACGGCTCTAGCCTTGGCCTTCTTGCCCCCCGTGTCCAATGTCTTCCAGGTAAGAATCCATCGCATACCGATGGCGGTGGTACGGTCGGGCTTCAACGATTCAGGAAGTGCTTCGAAGGCCTCGGCAGCGATGAAGTTCTTTACTTCAGCGAGCTTTGCAGCTCTAAACTGCTCTCGTTCCTCAGGATTCAGCTTCCTTTCATTGATCTCAATGGCCCTCTTCTTGAGGGCACCGACGAAGAAACTGGGAAGATGGGCTGTTGCTCGCTTAAAGCCTCTATGGGACTCTGGGAGCTCGATCTCAATCTCCACAGCTGCTTCTGAGTCCTGCCACCAGGCTGCCTCTGTGCCCCACTGGCTGTCCTCAATATCGGTCCACCAACACGCGCCGTCGTGGCCACGAGGCTGCGCCCCTTGCTGCCGAGGTCGTTGTAGGGGAGGCTCACTGGCCTCCGGCTCCATCTCCAAGTCCTCTGAGGCCTGGGGTGGCTCCACTTCTCGCTTGCCTCGTAGCCGCCGTCGAACTGGTGGCTCCTCCTCAAGAACGTCCTGCGGCGCCACTCCTGCGCCTCTGGTGGGTGTCCTGTCAGGTCCTCGAATTGACTGCCGCCAATTTCCTTGGCGACCTTGGTGAAGGTCCACGGGACCTTCGGCTCCTCGGTGATGGCCTCGATGAGCTCCTCCCTCATCGAAGCGTGCCTCAGATGTTCTGGGGCACATTTAATCAGCTGTCTGCCCCTGACCAGCCAGATGGCGCTTCCCGTTCTGTAGGCCCCCTCTGAGTCCCGGCGGCTCTCCATGGCCAGGATGCGCGCGGGGCCCACAAAGCGTCCTTTCTTACTTGCCAGAGATGCGCGGGACCGTCCCGACTCCTGACATCTCCAGAAATAAACCAACTCCCCTGGGTAGAAGGTCTGTACCTTCCGGCCTCTGGAATTCTGTGCCCTGACCAATCGCTGTTTGGCCTGCCACTCACTGTGCGCCTTTTCGGCGGCCACCTGTCTGGCCACGTTGCGGCTGAACTCCCCATCAGGGTTTTGCACTTGAAACTCGTCGGGCCGTCCACTGGCCGCATCAACTAGCCGTCCCGTCACGTCGACACCTCTGCCAAAGGCATGTTGTAGAGGCGAGAACCCCCGGATCATGTCCCTCTGGTTGAAGGTTCTCACCGCTGTTGACAACAGTTCTTCTGTTGTGACCTCTGGGTCCTCTTGGCAGGTGCGGGACATGACCTCCTTGAGGCCTTGTACTGCCTGCTCACATGCTCCAATCTGCCAGTGTGCTTCACCCGGGATAATGTCCAGATATATGCCATTTCTATCGCAGAACTCTACAACAGCCTGGCTACGAAACGAGCCTGCAGGATCGAGCCGCAAGCAGCTCGGGTTCCCGAAGTACTGCGTCCATCCTTCGCGAAGGTAGTTGAGGCAGGTGGCAGCGGAGGGGGTCTGCTTCAGTCCTCGGGCTAGCACTCGGGCTACGCGGTACCGTGATCCCTCATCAATGATAACCATAAAAGCCACGTGCTCTCCTGTATGGGGGTTTTGCCAGTGTCCTATATCCGCAGAAATGGTGGCCCACTTAGGTGGCAAGGGTTCTAGTGATGCCACCCGTTGTGGCGGCACTCGCTGTTTCTCTTCGCAAATGGGACATGTGAAGTTCTTTGCGAGTTCTAACACCCGGGCACTCGCGTTGCGCCTCTTCAAGGCCTGGTACAGGTGTCTCATACTGCCATGCCCGGTAGCTGAGTGCAAAAGGTACAACTGCTTCTTGATTCGCTCATCCTCTTTTTCTCGTTGCCCCCTGAATTTCACCTTCCAAGGCCTCTGGGCTTGCACCACTGACGCACTCTCTTCCGAAAACATCCGAAAACCAGTCTCAATCACCCCTCTCTCAACCTCCTCGTTCGCCTGACCCCAACCCCGACTCACAAAACACGTCATCATGATCCGGTTCCCTTGCCATGGACATGTGCAATGCCACTCCTTTGGATCGAAAATCACCACCTTGTGACGAGTGGCCTTGGTCTCTCCCCACAGCTGGGATCCGTTGGGGTGAACCTGTGGCGTGGTGTTCTGCGATTGTTCGGTGAGGTGTGGCCGACCCAGCCACAGCTCCCCACCAGTATACTCTCCTAGACCTATGCCGTAGTTCTGATAACGTGGGTGATTGTGGTTGTCCTTGTGGACAGGAAGTTGGTTGTTCCGGCTCAGGGTGATAGAGGTCCATTGGGCTTCTCGGGGCAGGTGCTTCCGGGCAAAGTTGTTGAGGTACCGTACCAGGTTAGGTCTTTGAAGGGTGTTGTTGGTGATTCCATAGAAATTGCCATGACTGTACATGCCTAGAGTCAAATACTCGGCCTTTGGCTCATTGAGCAGCGTCCTGCTTTTATTGGTGTTTCTGAGCTCCGTGAGTTCCAGGAGGGCCTCACAGCTCTGAAAAGAATAATCTTGCTTCTGGTTCAGTTCTCGGGCCTTGGCCTCAGAGGCTACCTGGTCCACCTGCTGTGCCTGTTCTGGGTTGTAGGTACTCCCAAAGGGCACCTGGGACACCTGGGGGTCGCTTGCCTGGGCAGTATCTAGATCCCTCCCTGAAGCCTCTAAAAACCGGTCTGAAGTCCCTGAAGCCTGTATCCCCAGAGCTCTGGGCCAACAACTGGTGCACTTCTGTTCTGGCAGCGAAGGAATCTGCAGGTCTTTGCAAAAACATGTTTCCCCGTTGCCAAAGGTCTCCAACAACTTGGATCTCCCCTGACTCTCCTGCTGCACGCCTTGATATTCAAGCTCCTGAAGTACACTTTTGGCAACCCGTTGGGCATACTCTGGGGTAAATACGCCGCTGCCTTCAGCAACCTTCCCAGTGCATGCTGCATGAACATAGGACTTCGGACACCTACAGGGTAACTCCAACATCCGTTGCAACCGGGCATGCGTTGTGATCACCCTGAAGCCTTTCTGAAGAAACCTGCCTTTAGCCTTGTCCCGCTGGTTCACGGCGCATCCACTAGTCACAGCCTCATACACCTCACACTTCTTCTTAAGTTGCTGAATAATTGGAAGTCTCCATGCCAAAGATCTCTCACTCATCTCCCAAGCAACATGAATCCCTTTCTGAAGGCAGTACTGAAAGATGACACAGCAGCTGGTATACACCTTGCGCGCTTCAAGACGTTTCTGGGCCAAGTCCTCCTGGTGCTTTGGCTTGTGCTGGTTCAGATTCTGTAAAGGACTGTAGGGGCTGCAAGGAGGGGACAACCACACCATCACCGGTTGTTCCACGTCTATCCTATTCAACACCAACTCAAGCCCTTCCTTCTTACCTAAGTCACATGAGTTCCACAGGGAACACCGGGAGGCTGCGGCCTCCGTCTTGGCCATGCGTTGCACAGTCTCCGTCAGGACACTGTCTGGTTCACAGCACACTTCCAACAACAAAGTCCGTCCCTGGCTCACTAAGTCCTGAAACATCCCGGGTACTAAGGCCCAGGCCTTCTCTTCTAAGGCTTGTGCTGCCGCGTGGTTCAATCCCTCTAAGGTTCCGGACTTTGCATGTTCGGAGGTTCCCTGTGATATAGCCGCGGTGGGATCTCTCACTTCTTCTTCTTCAAGCTCACCTTCTCGAAGCTCCCAATCGACTCCATCTCGGTGTCCACGTGGTTCTCGCGTCGGGGCCGGCTGCCCCTCCTCTCGCTCTGAAGATCCGCCACCTCGCTCCTCAAAGCCTGAATCGCTTCCATCATCTCGGCCATCATCTCGGTCTTCATGCTCCCGGTTCCCACCTCCGACGAGGAGGCACTGGAGCGTGTCACATGCTCCATCTGGGTCTTCGGGGCCACGTCGCTGGTGCGACCCTTCCACTTGGTTGCCACTCGGGGTGCCGTCAATGAGTCGGTCGTCGCCCGGCTCAGCCACTGAGCCAGCCGGTGTAGGCGAGGATTGGCTTCGCCTTCCTGCGAGGTAGTCTGCACCCACTCGCAGTACTGAGGATCGGTTTGGCGCAGCTCCAGGTACGACTTGGAGCCGTGCTTTCCGAAGCCCACCGGATCGGTGGCATCCGCAATGCTGAGGTCGTAGATCTTGTCGATGCACTGCGTCTTGAGCTGTAGCATGGTGGCATTCTCGCTGGCATTGATCCCCACAGCTCGGTCTTGTTCATCTTGGCAATGCTCGGCATGAGCGCGATGCGATGGGAGCACACCGGTAGATGTCGCGGTCCCGGTCTTGGGTCCTCGATGGCTGCTGGCACTGGTGCCCTGGCTCGGCTCCGGCTGCTCAGGGTCAAGAACTGAAAAACTCACTCGCTTCCTACCTCTCGCTTTGTCGAAGTCACTAATCCGGGATGCATTCACATGTGATGCTAACTCCTTCCCCGTGCCTGCAAAACACTCTGGGCCCTTCTGTTGACTGGCAGGCTCTTGGTGCAACAGAAGGTGTTGTCCCTACTCGTTCGGAGCCAAATGCTCCTTCAAACTGCCTAGGGCAGACTTCAATGGCAGTGCCTCGGAGTACAAATCTTTCGACAAGGACAACAGCTGATGACCAGTACTCGAGCGCTGAAGCTGAATCGCACGACTGGTATCCAAACCCCGAAACACTACCAGATCATGTTCAAAATCAATCACAGCCTTCAAGCTTCTCAGGGCCTCGATTGACATCAGGATGGGGCCATGGCCTCGGTCCAAAGTGTGGACCTTCAAACATCCTTCTTTGCCGCCAGCTCGGAGTCGGAGTTGCCGAAGGAGAACGTCGGCCGATTCCGTGGGTCGATGCCCAAGATTCCATCATTGCCATCTTGGGCCTTGTTCTTAGCCATCAACGCTTCCATTGCCTTGACGCTGCCCAAGGTCTTGGTGGCCCCCCCGTCAAGCACTGCCATCCCTGCCTTCATGGCCTCTTCGGTGTTCATGGTGATGCTCAGCGCTTGCTCGGCCCCTGAGAAGCAATCAGAGGAGTGGGATTCCGCAAAGCAGACAATTGGCGCGCTTTCCGCCCCTGGCACCACACTGGCTGCGGAGGCTTGCTTGTCTGGGCAGTTGGCCACTCGGTGGCCCTTGCGTCTGCAGCCCAGACATGTCATGTGTTCATCACGATTGGCTCGAGACCCCTGGGAGGTAGTAGACGAAGTGCATCGTTGCCCTCGGAAATTGCTTCCCGGTTGTCCTGGCTTGTAGTACTTCCTGGAAAGTCGGACTTCCGTCTGCCGTGCTCTGGCCTCTTTCAAAGTCCTCTTCCCGGTCTGGATGGCCGCGAGCGCTCCCTCGATCTCCTCTTCCGCCTCCTCCATGATCATGAGGCCTTCTTCCGACATCCCTGCCTCGATGAGTTCCTCCTGGTTGTAGATCTCCATGGTCTCGGCCTCCTCCTCTTCAGCCTCGTAAGCCTCCCCACGATGGGTACTGGAGCGGTGGTGTCGGTCTCTCCGCTGGAGCTCCGTCTCTGGCCACTGGGCGCGCAGCTCGGCGGCCACTCGTTGCAAGTTAAAGTCGCCCTGCAAGGCGGTCTGGATGACATTGCGCTCGCGCACGTCCAATCCGGAGTCCTGCAAGAGAAACCAGCCCTGGAGGAACGGTGGGATCAGCTCAGGCATGGCCGGCTGGGAAACCTCGGTGGTCCGGTTTGACATGCTGGACCAACCTCCATAGTAGCTCCAGCTGGGGCTCCATCCCCAACTCCATCCATTGTCGTAGTAGTGGTCGCGGTTCCACCAAGATCCCCTGCTGTCCTGGGACTGACTCCAACCATCCTGGCTGCCCTCTCCGGTCTCGGTCGCCCCATTGTCCTCTGCTGTGGGAGCGGCTGCGCGGCTCGCCGCCGCTGCATTCTCTCCGTCTCCACCATGCGTCGTCTCCTGTGCGTCCGTCGTCGCGTTGGAGTCCCAGCTCTGTCGTCGCCCGTAGCCTCCCCACTGGCCTCCCGACCAACGGTAGCCCGGGTCCTCGGTCTTGATGGTCGCTGGCTGTACTCCACGGTCCTTCATCACTCGCTGCATGGACTGCTGAGCTGGAACATATGCCTCACACTTGCGGGTCACGTACTCATTGACGGTTTCCTGGGCCCTTCGGCGTGTGCCCCTGAAGTACTTCAGGAGCTGTTCTGACAGCTCAGGGAGCTGGGGTCTCCCCAGCCTTTGCCTTAGGTAACTCATCAACTCTTGAACTCCGCCGGCATGTGCCCCCCAGCCTGGACTCTGCCCAAGTATGAGTCGTCTGGCTGGTCCTGACAGTTCGGCCTTCAGCTTCGGAACACACATATGTCGCTTGTGGTAGGCCTGCGTCTCCACCCAGAGCAGGCACTCTTCCTCGTACATCTGGAAGCTCGATGGGTCCCCCCCCCATTGAGGAACACCATCCTTGTTCTTGGGTATACCCTCACTCGTCATCTCGGCCGCGGCGAACAGCAGCCAAGTCACTCTCCACGTTCACACGTGGGCCCTGGATCGATCGGCTTCTCTCGCGGCTTGTCTTCACCGCTGGAGCCTGCCTCCTTCAGCAAGGCTCCGCTACCATGCAAGTGCGGTAGCCCAAGACTGCTCAATGCTTCCAGCTTAGAGGTGCCGCAGAGGTAAGACACGTGTGGGAGAGCGGGGTCACACACCGCTATGGCTGCACGCGGAATCTCTTCTTTCCCCTNCAGCTTAGAGGTGCCGCAGAGGTAAGACACGTGTGGGAGAGCGGGGTCACACACCGCTATGGCTGCACGCGGAATCTCTTCTTTCCCCTTTGGTCTCTTGATGCCTTCGTAGCTGCACAAGCGAATGCTGCTAGACACACTTGGTGAGTCGAAGCAGCCTCAAAAGCTGAAGTCTTTTGCAGGGTTTAGGGTTCCTTTAAAGGAATCTATAAGGATTCTAGAAAGGGTTTAGGGGGCTTGGGCTTTAGGAGTTTCCCCCAAATAACCTACTTACCTGTTTAAGGACTTATATAAGGAAGTCATAAACAAGGAACACTCACAAGCAGTCTTTACAGGGTCCTGGTTGGGGTTTAGGGATTTCGGGCTCTGGGTTTTGTAGGTGGGGTCGTATAGATCTTTATACAGACTTCTCCAAGCACCCCATCAGGTAGGTACTTGGGCTTGGGTTACCGATGGTCGTAATTCTAGGTGAATACCTACGGATGATAACCAGGTATTTGGAATTTGGACCGGCTGGATGGGGTTGGGATACGAGAGCTTAGCGCTTCCAACTTTTCGCCCAAACAGCCTTCGTTTTAAGGGCTAAACTATTGAGTGGGTTTGTACCCGGAACTCTACACCATAGCCGTCAATCGCCGCCCAACACATGGGATCTAGTTTAGACCCTGAGCATCGTCAAAGCTTTTCAGATTCTAGGAAGCAACGGCGCAAGAGTTCGGGGTTTCGACTTATAAAGGAAATCATATTAGGGAACCCTTAAACGGTAGGTTATTTGGGGTCCAGGTAAGCCCTATACCCTGCCTCAACTTAAAGATACCCTACACCCTAAGCCAAAACCCCTGAACCCTGATGTCGGGGAGTCGGACCCTCGGGGACAACAGTGTGGTCCATTAAGGGTACAGGCCCCTATAGTGATCATATACTCCCCCAAACAATAGCTTACATGGTGCTTATATCAGAACGGAGCCTTTATCAAAAAGCGATATATAATATAGAACTGAACCCCTTATAAAATTCTTATATCGAAAAAATAGTTCTTACTGACCTACGTTGCTACCATCCGATGAACCCAGCTACGTAATGAATGGGTCCCTTGGACGCTTGTGAGATGGTTGCGAAGTAGGCCTATAAGGGCTCGGACACGCAAATCCTGGAATCGCAAGACCTGTTTGGTTTAGGGTTTAGGGCCTAGGGTTTAGGGGTTCAGGGTTTATAACCCTACTTGCGACCAGGCATCAACGCAAGTTGCGTTTCGGCATGAATCGACGAACCTGGGTGCAAGGACGAGGAGATTTCACATTGGCGGTGCTCTGTAGCCTCCTAGATGAACACTGAACCCAAGCTACGGCTGCAGAAGAGTTCCTCAAACGAGAATAGAGAAGTGGAGTTTTAGATCTTCACAGCTAAATCTCGTTGCAAATACAAATGGGCCATAAAGAATCATGATTGCTACGCGGTGACGAGGCCACCATCGAGAACTTCAATGTTCGGCGGGTTTCCAGCCATGGGGCCATACTTATTGGAATAGGGTTTTGGGCCCCTGGAATTACAGCATAGCTAGCGTAAAGAACCCAAAGGAATCATACAGATGATTGTTCAAGCTTCTACGTCAGAGCATCCATCATGCTAGCTTCTTGCTGTTTGAGGCAAAACCTGAAGGCGCGAACTGTTAGACCGACAAAGGACACCCACTACTGAACTTTAACTTGTCCTGCTCCGCATCCAACTGCCACCATCATGCTTGTTTAAACTGCCGCAGCCGCTGCTTCTTCGAGATTTTCATGGATATTCTGTCTTGGTGCTTGCTGTGGTGACTCCCGTAGCCATTGCCCTGATACTGCCACGCGAGGGCCAACAAAACCATAGTTTATTGAGCAGTCAACTCCAAGACTGTATTTCAGAAAGCCCGAAACAATAGTAAAGGAAGGCAAGCAACCGGTGTCGCAGGGCAAAATCATCCTGCACGAGCAAAGACTTCTCTGGAATAGGCTAGTATGTCTATAGACATACTAGCTGAGGAAGTGGTTTTCAGATGCCGAATGCACTTTGTTCCGCGACTCCTACCTTGCTTTTCGATGTGGCATTAACCGCTTGGCGCTTGCAGCTGTGGAGAAGAAGCAGACTCGTTGGCA
>BGNK01000226.1:232708-299457 GCA_003297005.1 Symbiodinium sp. clade A Y106
GTCATGTTGCACTCTGGTTTACATTTTCTGTGCGCGGCTTTCGTCCGACACTCTCCCCAATAGTCGATAATCACCCCTGCCATCTCATGATGTTAAACCAATTGAAATCTCCCAATCACGTGTCTCAAGCTTTCGAGAGAAAACCATATACTGTACGAAACAGAACTGTTGTTTTGGATACCTGTAAACACAGTAACAACCGGACTCATATGGCGACCGGCTCTATATAGCTATGCGGCTCTATATATGCGTCCGNTACGAAACAGAACTGTTGTTTTGGATACCTGTAAACACAGTAACAACCGGACTCATATGGCGACCGGCTCTATATAGCTATGCGGCTCTATATATGCGTCCGGACGCACCGTGCTGGTAGGGACTACGCCAAGGGTTGTACTACAAGGCAGTTATGATATATAAGTATCTCTACAGGGCTTCTTCTTGCAAGGTTTAAGGTTTAGGCTGTATTTTGGGGGCTTTAAGAATTAGAATCAGAGTCTTTCGGCATGCTATGCTACAAGTTGTGTTAAGGAACCCTGAGGAAAGCTCTCTAATACATCGGCCTAAGCAACGAGTATCAGGTCTTGGGCTCGATTATGCTGAACTTGTGTTTGGGAACACTACGGAAAACTTTTGTCTATTCAAGCTCTTATGTTTGGCTGAAAAGGTCCTCATGCAGCGCAGGGAACTTCGTGGTGAGATCCTTGCAGTACAAATCCACAGGCCGCCGGGGAGCAAAGGAGCTTTCACACGTGCTCCAAGTCTTGATACTAAACCTCCCTTACACTCTGACTCTCAAGGTACATGTTGATATACTGCCTACACTGATGTCTATTGCCAATTTTGGTCTATCGGGCCTAACCCAAAAATCCCTCAGACCACACGACGCTAAACCCAAACCCCCTGGCCTGCGTGCGGATCGCCTGAGCGACTGCCAGCAAAGCGATAGCCAAAATCATGGATGTAGCTCCTGAGTGTCGAGGGCTTCCTAAGGAATAAATTGGGTTGAGAATAATTAAGGGATTCGGGTTTCGGGCTGAATTGCGGGATTCGGGTTTATGAGGTTTAGGATTGCAGGTTTTGGATTTTGGGTGTAGGGATATAACTAACCACAAAAGATAAAGCGTGCAAACTCAAACGAGGCACAGTTGTATTGAAGAGACAACGGCAGGCTCGCGATTTGTGAATCCTTGTCCAAACGACCCAGACGATACCGAATATCTTTGTGCACCAAAACATAATCGAAGTGCTAAATTTATAATACAGCATAAACCAATGAGCACATCAAAAAATACGTAGAAATACACATACATATATATATATGTACAGATACAGTACATGTAGCTATACATACTGCATAAAAGCCCAGTACATACGGAACTAGCTAGAGATTTCTTGGATTGTTCGGATCGATAGACCCAAACCTTGAGCCACAGCTTCCAAAGGTGGATTTCGCACGTTAATATACGGGCATTAGCAAAAAGAAATGCTTTCCGCAAGTGTTAAAACTATAGTGCCCTGAATACACTAGGGTTTGCGGTATGCTTACAGAGACTACAAAGTGGAATCAATACCTGCTACCCGATATTAGGGTGATAGGTTTCGGGCATGCTTCCGGGTAGTAGCTTGCGAGAGCTTTCAGGAGCAGCGTTTGTTGTTAGAAGGTCTAGGGTTTAAAAGTTTAGGGTTTAGTTTCGTCAGGGTGTAGCCCTCTCTGGCCTCTTTCGTTTCAGGCCCACAGGGTCTAATTAATGCTGTGGGAGTTTACGGCTTGGGGGGCCTCGCATGGTTCGTTAGAGTTTAAGGTGTTAGGATTTAGGAGTGCGGTCGAATGGAGCATGGACAAAAGCATCGTCCTTGATGCTGCGCAACATCAAAGCCAATCCTCAACCCCAACACCTCGACTCTGACGCCGAAGCGCTCAACCCTAAACCTCTAGCTAGCACGTTGGAGAGGGGGGCATACACTCCATGTATGTATGTATGTATGTATGCATGTATGCATGTATGTATGTATGTATGTATGTAGGAATGTATGTATGTAAGTATGTACAAAGGTACATAGGTACATACATACTTACACACACATATACATACATACATCCATTCATACATACATACGTACATACATACGTACATACATACGTTTTTGCATACATACATACATACATACATACACACATACATACATTCATACGTGCACACATGCACACATGCATACATACATACATACATACATACATACCTTATGTAGGTATGTATGTATGCATGCCTGTATGTATGTATGTATGTATGTAAGTATGTAGGTTCACATGTACAAAGGTACATAGGTTCATATGTATGTATGTTAGCTTGATCTCCCTCTGTATATTAGTATCATACAACTCTCTAACACAATGCAGCGTAATCTGATACAAAATAGAACAACGTAACGGAGCATAGAAAAAACTCGCATGATAAAGTGATCGGTCATGTCGTGTAGTATGACATGGCATAACGTGAAATAGGATATAACAAAACACGATATGACATGCTGCATTTTGATATTTCACAATACGGATGAACAAATAATTGTGATTTCATCATAGCGTAGTACAATACGTACATATATACATGTATGTGTACATGAACACATCTTACCATCTAGTATCATAAAGTGTGCACTGATGAAGCATGAAACGCTGAGTGGTACTATGCTGTGTTAAATTATGTTACAGGATGCACTGTTTAATAGATTAAGTCATTTTCCAGTTTATATTCTGTTCTGGGCTATCCTATTCTGTCCAAGTTGGCTCTATCTTATTACCTTCCATACAATACTAAACTTTACTATACTGCTGTACTCAGTTATATTCTGCACTATACTTCTTTCTCCTCTACTTGATTATACTTTGCTGTACTGTAATAACAGATATTTCCCCAGTTCATGTCATGTTATACTTTACTAGTATTCTTCTATTCTAGCATAGTCTAGCCTGTTTTTTGTTAAGGTATAGCTTCGGGTGAGTTTTGAAGTGCATGAAAACAAACCGCACCATCCTGCGCAGTCTTATATAGTATACTGTTGTATTATATGCTGATATACCACTATATATGATACTACAAGAGATGATGCCGTTCTGGTGTACTCTAAGGTTTTGTGTTGTGTTGTATTGTGCTGTAAGGCACAGTTTCATCTTGCATTATGCTAAATCATGACATATTCTGGTCCGTTGTGTTATGGAATGCTACAGTGAATTGCGCTACACTTTTTTGTATTACAGTATAGTCCATGATGCATTGCATTATGTTATCTTATACTGTACTGAGTTATATATTATTGACTTGTAAGGTAAAGTACGGTACAGTATAGTATGGTATGGCATGGTACAGAATAGTTTATGTTATGCCACATAGTTTTGCATTCATCTTGCAATGCTAGGTTACATGTGTATCTATATACAGATATGTCTGTATATATATATATGTACATGTTAGATCTTGATACACATCAGACACATTACATCATATTATAATATTTGAACTGGAACTTATCATCTTGCATTAGGGTAGGTTATTTGAAACAGATGCTGTTGATGATTCTTGGGATATCGCGTTGTAGTATAATGCATTGGCAATACATGTTGAAAGCTAAATCATGTGGCACCGTACTGTTTTCTTTTATAACATATGAAGTTTTGTTTTCTACAAATTGTTACGGTATTATATGTTCTCTCATTATGTACATGTAGATATACACATACATACTACATACATACATGTATGCATGCATGCATACATAGATATATGGATATAAAGGTATATAGATATACAGATGTATAGATATAGAGATATTTAGATAACCAGTTATGTAAACGTATACATATGATGGCAAACCGAAACCCCGAAAAAAAACTATAACCCCAAACCCTGGGTTCACGTAGTCTGCAGCATACGTTGAATTGAAGGTCCAAGCTACGTCGAGGGTCGATAGGGTTTAGGGTTTAGGGTTTAGCAACTAGGGTTTAGGAGTGACGGGCAAGACCTTGGGGGTGGCTGTTAAGAACAAGGGTTGAGGGTTGAGGGTGTTGGGGTTTAGGGTTTGGGGTGTTGAACAAATCAGGACTGTCGACCCGAAGTGATTACCCAAAGTAATAGGGTCCTTGATATCAAGACCCCAAACCTTCAATCATGAACCCTAGTTACTGAAGCAGGAACCCTAAGAGCCTAAGGAGTGCGACCCCTCAGGTCTCTCAGACCCGAAGCCCTAAATCTCAACCTTCAGCCCTAAACCCTAAACCCTCAAGCCCAAACCCTAAACCCTAAACCTCAAACCGCGACATCGGGCACCGAGCAAAGATCTCCCCTTTGTGAACTAGAAGCGATGTCCTAGGTCTGGGACACTCGGAGTTAGGGCTTCTACAGGGGTTTAGAGTTTAGGGTTTGAACCTAGGGACTTGCTGCAAGGGTCCAAGTAGTCCTTATTTATGGGTTTTGTGCACCTAGAAAGCAACAGTCCTATAATAGGGAGTACTTGGACCCCTAGGGTTGGCGCTAGGGCTTTGGGGTTTCGGTTTCGGGTTTCGGAGATTTCTGCCCGGGGTTTGGGGCTTTGGGTCTCAGGTACAGGATCAATTTAAGGATATTTGGCCATACATGGGTCTAAGTCGAGGATTTACAGGCTTAAGGTTCAGGGTTATGGGGCGTCCATGGTTGTCGGTGTAGGCCATTGGGGTCGCAATACAGGCGAGTAGTGTATTGTCAGCTCAGCACAGTGGCCAGGTGTCAAAACAGGGATCGAGGAGTTGAGGTTCACGGATTGTGGTTGAGAGTGTCCGTCCTGGCAGTTCCCCTGCGCTCTTCTTCAGTCCTTTCCACACTCGTCGATGCACGAACCACTATTTAATTCAGTATATACCTTAAGGCCAACATGTCTAGTAAATTCTACACCCTAATCTCTAAAAGGACAATTTCAGTTCGTTACACTGCCCTGAATTCCTCTAGCTACTGTAGGCCCGAGGTGCGTTTGAAACCCGAATCTCTGCACACTCTCCCTTAGTCGTAGATTCGTAGATGCCATGGGTTCAGAGCTTTGGGTCTTGGGTTTCACCTTGGGGACAACCCCCAAACCGATCACATCTGCGGCGTGCATGCGCATTCAGACTTTAGGCTTTACCACAACCTAACTTTTGTAGGGCCCTTGTAAGCTCTACGTTAGGGTTTAACATAAGAACCTACAGTAAAGTGGGTTCTGACAGGTCAAGGTAGGCAACCGCATATATATCCGAGAGAGCCATGATTGGAAGAGGAAGGCTGTAGAGGCCAGAAGATAGCTTCTGCAATAGCCTGCTGCACTTCAGGATGGTCTTCCAGCCCAGCCTGAATCTCGGAACCTCCCGCTCCCAAAAACCGTAAATCGCCACAGTCGTCATGCTCGTCATCATCCTCATCCTCATCATCATCATCGTCATCGTCATCGTCATCATCAACAAAGAATCCAAACATGCCCCGCTACTAAAGAACGAAATCGAGTACAACGAGGGGGCGGCAGGTAGACCCGCAAAGTTAGTAAGGCAAAGCACACCTCGAAGACCCCCGGTCCCACAAGGCGAATGTAGAAGCCTGCATAAATACAAATGCCATTCCTAAGGGCTCTAGGGTTTAGGGTTTAGGGTTGGTTACAACCAGGTGTAGGTTCCGAAACCTTGTTCCAACTACGGAATCCTAACAGAAATGCCTCAAGGTCCGACCCGTAAACGCCTGAACCGTCTACTGCCTTGGTTGCTCCTACTTGGGGAATAAGAATCACGTTCTGGGAGTGTGTGTGTATATATATGTACACACTTGTAGATATAAATATAAAAAATACAAAATATAAATAAGCAAACATATATATAACCGTGAACCTGAGCTCTAAACCCTAAAATAGGGGGGCCTTCTTCATTAGAACCGGCACTCGGGTAAAGTGCATCATACTAGTGTTGCAAATACGGCACCCTAAGGAAAACTATTAAATTCTTGCGAAAAGGATTATTTCCAGTTGTCCTGGCCCGTATCGTATAGTAGGCTCTAAACCCCTAAGTCTGCTACTTCAGCTCTGCCCAGCGGCGAATACTCAAACTCGCCAACGATCAACTCCTGCCTCGGCTTTCGGTTCTAGATCCAGGGTTTAGGGTTAGGGTTTAGGTTTTTTTTGAAGCGTGTTGAGTGGTCCTCTACCTTTACAGGGTTAGGGTTTAGGGTTTATTTTGTGTTTCGGATTGAGGGACGTATAAAGATATAAGGATTAGGGGACATTTGGGTCTATTTTGGGCCCAGGATTGAGGGTCCTATTGAGGTTTAGGGTTCAGGGTCTGTAGTCTCTATAGTAGAAGCCAGAAAGTTGGAACAGAATTGCCCTCATACCCTCAAGGCAAAGTATAGGGGATCCCAGCATTAATGATCCTAAATCCATGTTCCAACTTTCTGGGGTTCACTATAGGGTGCAGGGTTATGTGAAGGTTTGGGTTTAAGGTGTAAGGTTGAGAGTTTACGGTGTTGGGTTTGGAGTGTTGGGCTTAAGGTTTCCGGTATACAGTATAAGGCTCTGGTTCAGGGCTTAGGATTTTGGGCTTTGCCTTTGGATTTTGGGGCTTCTCAGGAGTATAGGAGACATTCACCGGACATTGTTGGCAGGAGCCTACAAGGTAGAATGTACAGATTGGGTCGTGCTGAGGTGTGCTGAACCCCAGGCCAGACTCTCTCATATTGAACACCGTAACCCCAGAACCAAGAACCCTGAATCTCACCAAACATCCTTATTCCGTTCGGTCCGCTTAACTACAACACCCACTTTAATGTACTGGCCTGAATAATTACCAATATTATGTGGAGTTCCTTATTATAAGTATAGTATAACGGGCCCCAAACCCTATTCGAATTATTAAGGCCCCTATATTACATAGTAGGAGTTTACTAGGATGAAGCCTGAGGTCGCGCATCAGCCTGAAGACAAAAAGCCCTGAAAGGGCTCGGTTTAGGGTTTAGGGTTTAGGGTTTAGGGGGCTCCAATTCCACAAGCTCCAATGCCCAGCATGCCCGAAGCCCGAAAACACTCGACTAAGGGTCTCACATAGTGGCCTTAACAATTGGAAGTGGGTTCTGGTTCTGCGGCTTCTTAAAATGAAAAATACTGCGGAACCTCGAGGAATAGCGGTAATTATTCTGGCCGCAACCCCATCTGCGGCCACGAGGTTTCCCAGTATCGCCTAGAATGTAGAAATACGGTTACGATTTTAGCTGCTCACTCCAATAACATTCAGGATAGATGCCTTACAAAAGTACGTTCTGCGCTCTACACCCTAAACCCTTTAAACTACCCTAAACCCTAAACCACCACCCTAAACCCTAAACTATCCTAAACCCTAAACTACCCTAAACCCTGAACCCTAAACCACACATAAGTATAGCGGATAATGGTGAGAATAGGAGGCCATTGGAGCAAAGCTTGAGCCTTGCAACATCCCCCTACTTAGAGGATCATCGGACTTAGTCCAAAAAGGGATCTATAAGGGTTTTATAAGGGGTGTATGGGACTTACCTGTAGTCTCCATTGTAGTTCCTTTTTGGGGTTACCTTATAGGATCCTTTTTATATATTTGGTTAAACCAGAAAAAGGAACTACAATGGAGACTATAGGTAGTAAGGATATAAGTTCCTTAACTGGGGTTATAAGTAATTATAAGTATAGTTACATCACTTATAACACTAGTTACTAAGTCCCATGGTCCTCTAAGTAGCCCAGGGCCCCCGGCAGCACCCAGTGCTCGTCCAGACCATCCGGCGCCAAGCGCATGGCTTGGTCCTTGCTCTCCACCTTTTCGGCTTTAAAGCATGTAGCGATCCCTAAAACCCTAAAACCCCTCAACCCTAAACCCTAAACCCTAAAACCCTAAAACCCTAAACCCTGAAACCCTAAACCCTATTCAAAGCACTTTGGCAGCTTTGGGATTTAAGGGTTCAGGGTTTCGGGGCTTGGCGCTTGGGGTTTAGGGTTTTGGGGCTTAGGGCTTTGGGGCTTTATGGCTTTAGGGCTTGGGGTTAGGGTTTTGGGTTTGGGTTTTGGGGCTTAGGGCTTGCGGGTTTGGGGATTCGGGCATGTGTCTCAGGATTCTGGAGTTTCAGGCTTAACTCGGAAATGAGGTTCCCTGTTGGATCCCACAACCAAAAAACAATGTACTCAAAAAAAGACTTGCAGTTAAAGCATTGGTCGCATTCAAGGGCTCAGCATGTAGAGGTGGTTTGTAGGATGAGGGTGTCAGGGCGTACAGTCTTGGCTTCCGTGCTCAAGCACGAGCACGCTGCATGGAAGACCAACCGCATGGTCCAAAACACCTGCTGCGCCTGCCGCCGGCCCGCGGATCTCAGCAGTAGCAGTAGCCTCCTCGGCCTTTGCATTGTTGCCTCTCAGGGGGCTCCAAAGCCGCGTCCTGTCCAAACGCCCAATCCGTCAAGGCGTCACGGGTCCAGTTCTTGCACGTTGCCAACGTAGCCTTGTGCATCAGAAGGAACGGTTGAGCTATGATCTTGTTCGAGTCGTAGGATATGTCCAAGCTGACCGGTTCCGCGCCGTCTTCGTCCAGTATGCCACTCTTGATGCGGTCTGGCGGCAATCACGAACCCTTCCAAGGCCGGAATCAAGTG
Source organism: Symbiodinium sp. clade A Y106 (assembly GCA_003297005.1). Lineage (NCBI taxonomy): Eukaryota > Dinophyceae > Suessiales > Symbiodiniaceae > Symbiodinium > Symbiodinium sp. clade A. Next base: position 241,369 of record BGNK01000226.1, read on the forward strand.
CGCGATGCCCTTGTCATGACCCGGGCCAGCAGAACAAGGCAGTAGGGAAAGGAGTCGAAGTATCCCTAGAAGGGGTTGGATACAAGTGAACGGAGAACTTTCGAAGTCCCATATTTGGCCGAAAGCTTCGGGAGACTCAAGTCCCCTTGAAAGAACTAGATGGAGCATGCCCCTCAGATTCATGTCGGACAGCTTTCTGCAGACATTCTAAGATTTCTGTCTCCATCCATTGATGTCTTCGATCCTTTGCTAAACTGCTCGACCCTGGAGCCCATCATAAACCCCAGAACCGGCACCCGATAAAATCTGATGCATCCTGATCTTCTGAACGCGAAACGTTGAACCCTAAAGCCCTTAGTTTCATGTCAGTAATTATGGGGTCGGGACAATCTCATAAACAGCTGAAGTCCCTGAGGGCCCGCCCCTAAATCCTAAAACCTCAACCCTAAACCATCCTAAACCCCAAACGATTACTGAGGCCCCTATATCACCCGAAATCTTCATCTTCAAACTCTCAGACACCAACCCGGCTCCAGAGTTTGCATTTAGGGCGCCACCGGTTATCGGGGTTTAGGGTTCAGGGTTTCAGGCTGCTGAATCTAAGGCTCGAACTATACTGCTATAGGGTTCAGGTTTTGGGTCTGGGGATTGAAAATTAGGGGTCTTTAACTGAAGTGCAACTCCGCTTGAAGTCCGTTTGGGAGACCGGCACTAGATACACGTATCATGAACCTCAAGTTACTCGCCACCAGGGAGTCTCAATATTACAGAAAAGAAAGGACTAATCCTCGATAACCGTAAGGGTCCAAAGGACCCAATAATTAGGTACTCGGTTTTAGGATAGTAGTTATGTAGTTTAGTATTTCGGCGAATAAATGATTATTAGGAACCCTTCGGGTAAGTGCCCCAAAGGACTAAGATCCTTCATATAAGGACTCCCAAGGAAGGCGCCCTGAAGTGCAAGAGACTTCCTTTTGGAGGCCCGGACTATGTGCGTATTCTTGCCGAAGGTGCCTATGGCAGGCCTCATCTGCTTTTTCGGCTTCCAGTATGATTGTTTAAGGCCGTAGGCTTGCAGCTTAGGGTTTAGGGCTCTATAGGGGGTTCTTGTTTCATACACCCTCCTCACACCTTGCAGCACCCATCCGGCAGTAAACGATTAATCAAAAGTGCTTACGTGTGTGTGTGTATATATATATACATGTAGGTATAAAACTATATATATATGTATAGATCCAAAATGTATACATACATGCATATATATGTATACATACATGTGTATACATACATATATATATACATACATGCATATGTATATATGTGTATACATACATGTATCTGTACATATATATATACATGTATTTATTTATATGTGTTTATATACATACATACATACATACATACATACATACATACATACATACATACATGAAGATGTACATATCGGCAACGCAACTGGGCTTCGATGGAGAGGTTCGACAGAGGACACGAGGGCCACAGGGCCTTCTGGGCTTAGGGCTTCACTGTGCCGGGGCACAAGATGGGACTAACTTCTGCAGGGTTCGACAGCGTTCATAATATATTGTGGCCCGAAGACGAAATATCAAGGTTTTGGTGTATATTAAACGTACTTTACACTATGATAAAGAACTCTGAAAGCCTAAGGAATCACAATTGGTAATTATTCCGACCCCTAGTCTTTGGGTGTAGGGGTTTTGGAGTTAAGGGGCTTTCAGCCGTTTAGGGTTGGGGGTTTGTAGAGTCTGGATTATGGAGGGTTTCCGGCCAAGATTTCAGCCTCCTCTTTCTTTGTCAGGTCCGTGGCCCCTAGCTTCGAGCAAAGTCGGTGCAGCCTCATCTAAAGCTCTAAACCCTCAATCCTAAACCCTCATCCCTAAACCCTATGCACCACGAGAAAATATGCCGGACCGTCACCGCACCTGTTCAGCCCCCAACCCTATCCCTTACTGTAGGGGCCTAAATAATAATTACCACTACTATTCTGGGGGTTCCTCATCACAACTGTTGTATAGTTGGCCCCCAAAACACTATTCTAACTATTAAGGCCCTTATATTATAGTACTCTTATAGATCCCTTACAGTCGCCCTTATAGACCCCTTTTAAAGGAACCCCTGTTCCAATTATTATGGCCCCTATATTAACTATCAAAAAAGGTTCCTGCCAGACCCGTTCGGCACCCCTGCAGGATCCATGGATTTTACTCACCGCATTTAGGCTCAAGGGTTTGGGGACTTGTTTAGGGACGGTTTAGGGTTTTTTTTAAAGCGTGATGACTGGTCGCCTACCTTTACAGGCACACGCTAAGGTGAGACAATTGTGGACGCCTTAGTTGATGAACTGCAGCAGGATCGTTTAGTCCTCACCTTGCTTGAAAGTTCTTGTTCACTTTATGTTCACTGTCACACCAGACACAGCCACAAAGATCGTCGAAGTTGTAGAAGGCAACCTCACGGTTTAGGGTTTAGGGATTAAGGATTGAGGGTTTGGGTTCAGTAGGCTAGGGCTGCAGGATTTAAGAGATGACCTAACTTGTTACTTATCGCGGGCCCACAACTTGCGACAACTTCCGCGTCTCCGTCTCCGGTTGACAACAACCAGAAACAAACAAACCTCAACAGCCCCTGAACTTCAAAACTTGGGATATGGAGCCAGTGGAGCTCCGCATCAAGGAGTCTGAGCCCCGCCGAAGATCCTCCACGTCCAGGTTCTGCCGGCTGGTGAAGAAACAGCCGTAGTTGGGCCGTACGTCGAAGGGCGTCAGCTGCACGGGACGAAGACGACCCTGCATGCTGTGGGCTGCATCCGCCACGCTGCTGACTTGCGCCGTGGGCCGAAGGGCCTTCCCCTTGGTTTTCAAGGAATTTAGTGTACAGAGAGGGCTTTGGCCTGAATGAACTAACTTTCCACTAATTCTCAGTAATTAAGTCGATCGGCACACAAGGCACGAAAATAACCTCCGGTTCAGGGTCTAGGCTTGTTAAGGGCTCCATTACGGGTTCCTTTAAGGATTCCGTTACGGGATCCTAAAAGGGCTCCTTTTATCTCCTTTTGCCTCCGCTAAAGTAGTCAATAATGTCAGAAGACCTGGGAAAATCAGAGGCTTTGGGGGGTTAGGGTTTAGGGTTCAGGGTTTAGGGTTTAGTCTCTAGGGTTTAGGGTTTGGGCTTTTAGGGGGTTAGAGTTAAGAGTTTCGGGTTCCGGGTTTAGTCTTCAGGGTTTATGGTTTGGGGGTTTAGGGTTCAGGGGTGTAGGGTTTTGGGATGAAGGCAAGAAATCCTGATAGCTTCCTTTAAATCAAGGACTCAAGCAGTCGAGCGAAAAGCACTGCCACCTCCCCAACGAACCAAGCGCAACTTGCACTACCGGTACCTATCCCCGTTAGGCGTGTGTAATTAAATTCGGCATAAGGCATACATTAAGGCACTTCATGTGGGTTATGGAGGCTAAGGTACCGTCAGACCTCAAACCCTTATCCACCAAACCCCTAAGCCCTTAAACCCACACCCTCAACCCTAAACCCTAAACCCTGAACCCTAAACCCTAAACCCTAAACCCTGAACCCTCAACCCTAAACCCTAAACCCTGAACCCTAAACCCTAAACCCTAAACCCTAAACACTGAACCCCAAGAACTGAACCACGAACCCTGACCCCTCAAAACCGAAACCCTGACGCTTTAGGGTTCAGGGGCCTTACTAATTAGAATAAGCTTTAGGGGTACCTTTTTTTGCTACATGTATGTACGGACTGTAGGAAGAGTACTATTCTTTTCTTATTGATACTTTATGCTACGGATATGTCAGGACTCTAGAGGAATGCCATTATTGACTGTTCCGACCCCTATATAAGCTCAGCTCGAGACTTGAGAATGCACGGGTATTTCCTCGGCGCACAAGAAGGATGCTGCGGCTGATGGACAAAATCCTGCATGACCCATTATAAGGAATATACCATAATTCCCATAGTTTAGGGTCCTTAAGGTTATGCAGGATTTTGTCCATCAGCCGTGTCTAGCTCAGGTTTCAGAACCGATTTTGCAGCCCGGGCTCAGGCTTGGTGGCTTCTAGATTAATATAGGGGCCCTAGTAATGACCTGTACTATTTTGGGGGTTCCTTATTATGATTGTACTATAAGAAAATATAAATTATTAAGGCTCCTATATGTGGGTTTGAAACGCAAGGCTTTGATTCAGGTTTAGGGGTATTCAAGGCGCTCTTACTGAACCCTAAATAAACCCAAACCCAAAACTGAACCCTAAACCCCAAACCCCAGACGCTACACCCTGAAGTCTACGATCCTCACCGAGCTTCTCTACTCGGCAACCTATGACTCTCGGCCTCAAAACCCTACCCCAGCTCCGGGTCTTACTGGTGAGGGGGCCTTAATAATTAGAATAGGGTTTTGGGTTATTTTCTGGATAGTCATTCTCGGCATTCAACGGCAGCTGGACCCTTTGACCTTTTCCCGGCACCTTCGGTGCAAGACCCAAGCCGCAAATGCAGACCCTATGTAAGCAACCCTCCGGCAGAGCACAGGCTTTTCATTGTTCAGGGTTTAGGGGTTGGGGTTTACGGGATTCGGGCGCAAGGGTTTAGGATTCGATTTTGGCCAGGACTGCGTAGATCAAAATCCCCAAACTTCAGCACATCTCTCGGCTTCTGGCGCTTCTGAGAAAAACTCGTAGTGCTCAGGCAACAAGGCCAGCAGACCTTCCAAACGTGTTTAAATTCAAGGAATATGCCTCAACCCATGCCATAGTCAAGGAACATAGCTTAAACCATATATGTACTCAGGATCCGTTTGGCCCTAACTAAACGGACAGGCCAGCACCCAGCCTAACCAGACTCGGGAAAGTCAACTGTCCAAAGGTCGTGAGAAAGCAACCAGCACCCCCCAAGTACCCCTTAATAGAGCCCTTATGGTCCTTAATAGTGGGTACTTAGGGTATAATAATAATAAAGGGTAGTTGGGAGGGGTTCTTGGAAGGGGTGAAAGATGCCACTAAACATCGCCGGGAACACAAACCAGTTTATTTCTGCGTAACACGAAAGCAAGAGCTTACTAGTAAAGCGTTCAGGAACGTGCTCTTAGAGGTTTGCTTGGTGAAGTCTTCTGCATCTTAGTTGTTCTGAAGGCTCTGGGCTTTGGGGTTAGGGTTTGGAACTTACCCGCGCCTCAGAACGGCCCAGCCTTGTGCAGATGGTCTTCGGATTATGTCGCGGTGGCAAAACCACTTGGCAAACCTTACCCTGCTTCTAAGGACGGTGCCAAGCTCTTCAGCGAGTTTGCGCAGCTTTCCCTGACGGCGAGGGTGGCTACACATCTTCATAAACCCTCACAGAGGTTGGTTTCGGATTTGGGACATATGTTCGGGTTTAGTTTAGGATGATTTAGGGCTCCATGAAGGGTTGCACTCAGGGCTACTATCAGGGTTACCGTTAGGCTTACTAAGTTCAGTGTCATGTATGGGCACTGGTATGCAGATATGGTCCCAAAGTCCTACAGGGTGAAGATCCGCATGCTCGGCGTTTACAAGTATGTACGACTAATACTCCCTTTTACCCTTCATAGTGCATGGTTGCCTGCAGGTGTCCAAAGGGGGTGTTTAAGGGCTACGTCAGCATTGCAAAAGCTACCGGGTTTTACTTCCACTGATGATGGACACGTGTACACCGGCCACCTACAACGCCACGAAATGGAAGACGAACCCGGCCGAGTTCATACATGTGATCCGCACTCACGAGGTAGCGACTGCCCCTAACCCAGGTGAGGCCGGAGCGGACAATCTTCGCCATCTTCTACATGGTCCTGTGCCGGACACTGACAGCCCTCCGGCCCCAGAGCCTGTGCCAGAGACACCAGAGACACCGCAGCGGTGACCGAGACACCGGTCCCGGAGACGCCAGCCCCGGTCGCTGCGCTTCTGGAACGAACTTGTTGGTTTGACCGTGGATCGCGAACCGCTGTTTGAAGCCAGACTCTTGTTGTGGCGGCTCACCCGGCAGGAGTGACAGGATTCCACAGTCTGGCCAGCGGCAAGTCCAAGCCGCTCCCTTTGGCACAATTCCTCCAGAGTCCGATGCGGACAACGATGCACATATGCTCCCGGGACCTCCTACATCAAGCGTGACAGTGCACGGACCGGGCTGCACAACCACGAGATCGCATACAGTCGAGACAACCTCGTCGCCTCGGCATCTGAGCACTCGGATGTCCCATGCACACATAACTTAAAAGCACCCTATAAACCAGATAATCCCAGAACAACACTATCCCTGAACCCCGAAATAGACCTGCTCCAGGTATATAAAATCTATAGTCTGCAAAAAGCAGCTGCTTTGGGATTTGTGGAGCCACATGACACTGCAGCTGGGGCCTCGAGCCGTACGTTCTAAAGTTTAGGGTTTAGGGTGATTATCGACTCCTTGGTAGTCAGAATATAAGGCTTTGGGTACATTAGAGTAACGAGAAGGAACCCTAAGGAACAGCGTTGGCAATGTATCTGGGCCCTTATATTATGCTTTCATAGTTCTTAGAGATCGGACAAACGGGCTGCAAGTTGAATAGTTTGAAATCTTGGTAAAGCCAGTGACACGAGCTCCAGATCTTGGATGATCTCTACATAAAAGCAGAACAATATACGCCAACACCCAACTCTAATGACATTAGAGCCACAATGAGAGAGAACCCTGTACTATACAGCCCTTATGAATGGTCCCCTTCCTGCCTTGTTGCGGAGGATGTCCTGCGAGTCGCCACAAAACACCAATAACACCAACGCAACACCGAAGACAAGACGTAGGGCTTTTCTCCACGTGCGTAGAAGTTTCTATTGGACCTACATGCTACCAAGGTACTAAGAAAGGTATGGCTTCCGAAAATTAGGGGTACCTGATTTTGGGGGGCCCTATAATAAGGATCCTACTATTCAAGGGACTATATTAGGATCCCCTATTTTCGAAAGCTCACATATAGCAATTAGTTTCTAGACTTTGGCCTGGCAGGGGCTCCCATAAAGGTACTTCAGGGTTCAAGCTTGTCCTCTGGGTGTAGCTGCACCCTCAGGCATGTTGAGACAAGGGGGCTTGGAGTGATGGGGGTTCTATACCTCAACCCTAAACCCTAAACCCTAAACCTGGACCCCAAATAACCTACCTCTTCAGGGTTCCCTGATATGATTTCTTTGTATAGGTCCTAGAAAAGGGAAGTTATTTGTGGTTAAGGCAAGCAAGGAAGACCTACCGATTAGTTATGCCGACCCTCAGAAGCAAACCCGAAGTGCGACATGCAACGTCCACTAAAAACCAAGCCGGAGCTGAGCGCATGGTGTCCTCCAAGCTTAAGTTCAAGGTTTCGGGTGTAGGGTTGAAGATTAGGGTTAGGTTTAGGGTTCAGAGTTTAGGATTTAGGGTTTAGGGTTTAGGGTGTAGGCTTCAGGGTCATGAATGAAGATTGATGTGAGCGCCAAGCCTAAGCCCAAACATCTGACACTGTAGAACTGCATGACAACCCACGTAGTCCAAGTTCAAGTTAATAACAGTTATAAAGGGGCCTTAATGGGAACCCCAAACAGGGAACCCCAAGAATATAGTGGGTGTATAATACGAATAGAAGGCCCCAGATAAGACCCCTTTAAGTTAATGTATGAACATAAGGTATATCTCCGTACTCTCATAAAATAGGAACCCGAAGGAATAGTTTTACTAATATGTCAGCCTGCCAACATATTATAACCTACATGAACCCGCAGCCCTCAAGTTGGGAACCCTCAAGCATCCTAAACCCTGAAGCCATTATCAAAAACATAGTGGCTCAGTGCTCATCCACGTACCGTACCTACACATAGGGGAACGGACTGCAGACAAACGCACTTCGATAGAAGGATCTCCCAAAGGATTGTTGCATTAGTCCTCTCGTAGTAGCAGGGTTTCATTCAGGCCCAAGTACCCTCAACGCCCAGAATCCACAAAACCCACGCCCAGGCAAAAAACAAAACAAAAACCCTAAACCCCTAAACCCAAACATCCAAACATGAAGTTCAAAGCAGCTAATTACACCCTAAACCCGAACATCCCTAAACCTTAAGCTCAAGGAAGTGCAGCCGAGACACCACGACAGAAGCCGCGCAGGTGAGAAGCTTCCATCCTAGTGGAACCCTGGTTTCATGTACTTGGAGGATCATGGGACTTAGTAAGTAAGGTTATAAATGCCTGAATTGGGGTCATAAGTAGCTATAAGTATAGTTACCTTACTTATGACCCTAGTTACTAAGTCCCACGATCCTCTAAGTAGGGGTTTAGGGGATATCGAATACGGTTTTAGGGGTTAAGTTTAGGGTCGGGTACACTGACAGTATGATTAAGCCAGGCCTATAAGGGGCTAGTTTAAGCTTAGGAATTTATGGTTTAAATGTGCTTGGTTTCAGCTGTGTGGTCTAGGGCAGAGTTTCCCGTGTAACTTCAGCTAAATCCTGTGTCCTCAAGCTGACAAGACCCCTTGAGGTTCCATCCAATCATGCAGTATCGACTTAGGCCTTAAAGTGTTCCCTATATAGGTACTCTGGCGCCTCAGTAGAAAATATATGGGTACGTGGCACATAGACCCTTGGGGATACGAGCTCTATTCAAACACCATCTCTGTCACCCGGTAAACCTCTGAAACCCCAAAAATGCTACGTGCGCCACCGATGAGTCTGGTCAAAGAAGCCTCGTTGACGCAGCTCATCAGCATTTTCTGCCTGAGCCCCGGCTTCAGGGCACGTAACATTCAGGGCCATGTAAGCAGTACATCGGTACACATGCATGTGTCTTGCATCTATTCTGTAAGCAGGTAGCAGAACGCATATGCCCTAAGGCCCTTAGGGTTCATGTATCAAACGGCATATACTTTGGCTTAAAACGATCCCTATATAGGCACCGTGGGGCCAAAGGATATACTACTCGGGTACATGGACGCATAGGGATATTCTTCTAAGTCGTCTTTTCTGCCCCAATGAACGGACCACATGGACTAGTGGCTCAAGCTGAAGAGCTTAGCTGATCAACATGTGGGGTACTATAAGGGTCACTATAAGAAGGGTTGCTGTGGGAGTGCAAACTAGCTTCGGCACTGTCGTTGGTGCGAAAACTCGATGCGAACCCGAGGCCCCTCAACCCCAAACACTAAGCCCTGAACATTAAACCCTCACTGGCCCAAAACCCAAGGAAATAAAAGTTGAAACTTTCAGAATCGACTACCTTATGAGAACCCCAAAAGTTGAAAAGTTGAGTTAACAGCCAATAAGCAATTGTCGGGCACTTGGACAATTTCAGTGGGGCTCTTGAGAACTGCTGCGCGGGCTTTCTGAGCTTCTCCTTCTATATAATTTATAGGTTCATAAGGGCTACGTGAACACTTTCGATAGAAAGGACAAGGCATGGAGAGGTCTTGAGAATAGTTTCGAGGGGTTCGAACTTAACGGACATCAACGCAAACATGCCTTTCGGCCGTGGAGTGTAGGCCAAAAAACCGCTTACAATGACACTTATCACAACAGACTAATTAGTGTAGGTACCTGCTTTGTACTCACGAACCAGTTATTGCGAATGTGATTGACCCCGAGGTCTAGCTTCAAAAGTTTAGGGGTTTGAAGCTTGGGATTTCAAGGATGGCTCAGCGGATGGTCTGCTTTCTGCACCCGGAGCAGCATGCGACTTTTTTTCTGCATATGGCCCGCGGATGCTCTGCCACACTGTGCCTGCGGCAGGTGCTCCAGGCTCAGTTTTGGGACCCCGAAAGGCACGGCCCAACATTAGGGGTTACGGAGCAACAACGTTCGCGTTCCCGGAAAACCAACACGTCAAATTCTGAACCCGTGGTTCGAGTGATGGCAGTTAATGTAGGAACCTGATTAAGAAACCTTGGGCCTTTATTAGGGTTCCCTATAATGAATCCTACTATTTTGGGGCTATAGGGCCAGGGTTTCTTAATCAGGTTCCTACATTATACTGAAGTGCAGGGTTGGGGGGCGGTTTGCTTGAAGAGTCTACACTTGCGTAGAGTTCTGACAACAGCATCGGGCAGTCAAAGGCATGTAGAAGCAGGACATTCGTCCGTGAAACAGCTACCCCTCCCCAAACCGCATGCTGGCTTTCGAAAAATACATACACACAAGCACCATGTGCTGCTGTTCCGTAAGTAGATCATCTGCGGGCTGCGGCATCAGGTCAACAAGATCTACTTACAAAGTCCTTCTTGTAAAGCACTCAAACAAGGCACCTTGATGCAAACCCAAATGCGACACCTATAGACCCGTAAATCCAAAACCCTTAACCCTAAGCTGGCCTAAGCAATGATGTTACGTCTAACCGTCTAACTCCGTCTCAAAAACAAGAACACCCAATGCCAAATCAAAGTTTAGGGTTTTGGTGTCTTCTTCGTGGTGCTCCTGAACCTCTACCCGGACCATGGCCTCAAGACCCAAAGCACCCATACTCCTAAGGCGAAAAGTCTAATCATCCATGTACCTGTTGCAGGGCACATGGGCCCCTATAAGGAGTCATATAAACGAACCAAGGGGGCAATGTTGAAACTTTCCCCCGACAGATCTGATACTTTTCACCTTTCTCCGCTGCAAATGTTGGCTTCAAGCGTTGGGTTTCCGACTTGAAAGGCTAACTTGCAAGTATCCGGTACCTGCAAGCCTGGAAGCCCGACCAAACCTCCGCCCAATCTCGAGGTCTAATGCAAACAGTCGGAAACCCTAGCCTCTATCCCAAACTCCACAACACTAGACCTGAAGCGCAAAGCCCTAAGTAAGGGCCTCAAGTGTATTCACCACTGTAGCTAACCCTTAACCTCAAACCCGACAGCGATCAACCCGCAACACCCTATCAACCCTATAAGCCCTAAACCCCTAAAGCAAAGGCGCCATTGTTGAAGACCACTCGTCCGTCAGTGTATCGGCCCCAGACCCCGGGAAAGCTGCAAATAAAGACGAATTCGTCACCTAGACTGCGGCGTGGGGCAGAACTCCACAACAGCAGGTTATCTTGTTTGCGGTTGGGGTTTATTTGGCGTTTCGGGGCTTAGGCTAGGACTCGGCATCCTTTGTATCGTAAGAACATTCGTAAGCAGGCCAAAGCACTAAAGCCCCGCAACCTTGGAACCCGTCTTGACGATCCCAGCTATGAACGCCTGATAAGGGGCAATTAAACTTTGGACATAATGCGGTTTGGAAATATATTGGCAGTTGTTTTTGCGAGTATGACGGAGCAATTCCTGCATTATCCGTAATAGCTGCATCATAGCCGTCAGATTTGTCCAATATAGTACCAGTACCTTAGTAGTAGGATCTTTGAATACAAGGACCCTCCCCAGATAAGCTACCCCAGGTGTCGAAAACTCCACATATTTGTAAGTCGAAACGGACATCCATGCCACGTTTGCCAACACATGCCCAAACTTCGCACTAAGCCACTTAGGGAACCCGGAGATGACCCTCTCAAAGGAACAGGAAACCTTAGTAGGCCCTTTAGAAAACTTTGAAGGAACCGTACAAAAAGCCTAAAAGACCAACTTGAAACTCCGGTGATACGTGTAAAAAAGGGATGCATGTTCTCGTATACCTTGTATTAACGAGCCCTCAAGAATAATCTTGGCAGAAAATTCAGGCCTCCATACCCCAAACCCTACAAACCCTAAAGCCCAACAGCCCTGCACCCTAAACTTAACCCGTGTAGAATCCGTATGTCGCACTTGTATGCACTTGCTATGATTCCGAGCCACGCTGGTGAACGAGTGCAGGGGGCCAATCTTGGCGTTCCGAAACTGCCAACAGAGCCTGGGTTAGGGCTTTCGGCTTAAGGTTTACGTCTGGCCGGGCCCACAGATCACCCTAAATGAGTCCCTATAGAGTCCCTGAAGTCTTGGGGTGAGTGTCCACACTTGGATTTCGGGGTTGTAGTAATTGGGTTCTAGAGGGGATCCCTCCTAAATACAACTCAGCCAGGTCATCTGTGCTGTTCGTGAAGATCATTTAGAAATCCAATGTCGGCTGCATGCGACACGGCACAGGGCTTCGGAGCGTAATATAGTAATTAATACTTACGGTATAACCAGGAAGCTCAAGGAACAGTATTACTCATCATTCCGACCCAGTTGACCCCAAGCCCTGAATCAGGCCCACCGGTCAAAATTGCGAAGGCCTCAGTCCTCGCCTGCTAACCGAGCCACGCAGACAAGCAGTGTAGCGGACTTATGATCACTCGGCTATTTTGCTGGTGGGTACCTTATAACATGACTGAAATAGGAAACCCCCACAAAAAGGCAGTAACTTCTTCAGGCTTCTATATCACATCCCTTGCTCCTCTTCGTGGGCTTGATGCCACCGACGCCATTATCAGTATCACCATGGGATTCACCTCTTGTTCCATCGCCCTGAACCCTAAACAATAGCACTTTAAACCGCACCGCGGCTTCACAGAAGCAGCGCAGCCTTAGGGGCAAAATTCTGCCCTTCGCAGTGGTCAGACCATGCTGGATCAGCATCCTCATCGGAACAGCGGACGCAGTCGCCCACATGGACTTCTGGCTAAAATGCTCGAAACGGCCGGGCTTGCAAACCTCGCGCAAGATCAGCGAATACGGGGCACAAGTGTGTGAAGACACAAGGCAGGGACTCGGCCGTGCGCACCGGTGCACTTGCAATGCCATTGACTTATAATTCTGTGCCTCCACAGTGGTCAGGACAGTTGGATCAGTGTCCTCAACGAAACAGTGGGCGCCGTCACACATGACATAAGGGCTTCTGGCTAAAATGCTCGCGACAGCGGCCGGTGCTTGGCTTACTTCGGTGGCATCCACCTGTCGAGACAAACCACGCGCAAGATTAGCGGACAGGGGGCACACGTGTGTGAAGGCACAACGCAGGGTCTCGGCCGTACTCACCGGCGCCTCATCGGAGTCTTGCGCCGCATTCTTAGTCGGTTCACAAGGCCCAGGACCGACTCGCAACGGCCCTTACTTCGGACCTCAGCAACAGATGCAGTTGCCGATAGGAAGCCTCCTCGCGAGTTTCAAGGTGGGAGCACCCGGCGTTGTGGCCTGCAGTCGCAACTCGATTAAAGTGCGTGCTGGAGCAATTCGGTATGGTGAGGACCGAACCCAACACAGCTCATCCGCCAAGGCGACCTCGCCAATTGTCCGAGGCAAAGGATCACCTAGGAACATGCCGACTGCCGTCTTCGCGTACACCTTGCGTCTCGCCTCGGACCATCACGAGCACGGAGACGACACGCCTCCACAGGAAGAAAGCTTACAGCTCGAAGCCCGCATCCGTCAATGGAGACCGCATCGGTTATTCCGAGCTTCCGTCCGTGGGAGGCAGTGGGATCCAGTGGAACCTTTCCCCCTCAGACTCATCTTCACAGCAAGACCCATGCGATCAGGAGCACGCTGAGCCTACAGCCCGACGAACCGTCCATTGATTAGCCTCGCATTGCAACCAGGTGAGGCCGGAGGGTTTTTGGGGTAAATTATACTATAGGTATCATAAGGAACCCCAAACAATAGTGGTAATTATTTAAGCCCCTATATTACAGAAGAAAGCTCTGATTCCAAGCCCTCGAACTCGAAGAACACACACCCAACCTCTTTACCAACAGGGGCGTAGTTCTTCGAGGATCATGGGACTTAGTAACTAAGGTCATAAGTACCTTGATTGTGGTTATAAATAAGTAGCTATAAGCATAGTTACCTTACTTATAGCCCTAATTACTAAGTCCCATGACCATTTAGGTTTACAGACCATGATCCTAGGATCCTCGTGATGATCCGCATACTCTCATTTATCACCCAACAACCCCGGAAGCACAACCCTAAACAAAAATCCAACTCCATTCGTCGGGATACCCACTCTTCCACCGAGAATTGTACGAGCCGGTTCGCCGGAACAGGAGTATGACCCTCAATGGCACACCGAATGCTCTAAGAGGTAGGTCCCTTCTTTCTCGGACTGAGTGTCCGTGTGCATAACATACAGTTTACATTCTTGCCCTAGAGTACCGATATTCAAGCCCGAGGATAGACTGTAGGTCTACATAAAGGTCAAACGAAAGATCCAACCAGGCTTTAAGTGGGGATTCGGTTTGCACAAAGCTTCTGTGAGTTTTCAGGTCTAAGACATAGCATCCTGAAGACCTACATCTAAGGTTGAAAACATGGGCCCCTAGCATTGGCCCTTACCTCTGGGGTCCTTACATACCTACTATATACCCTATACCCTTAAGGGTCCCTACAACCCCCCTAAACGGCCCAAGGGTCGATATAAGAGGTACACTACAACACTTGAGCCAAGGGCTTAGGACATTAGGGCTTGAGTGTTGAAGGGCCTAGGGAATTCCAGGGGCGAGAAGCAGCACCCTGCTCCTTGATCACGAGGCGCGACCTGCCAGGGAACTCCAAAATGTGAAGGAGGAGCCACAATTTAGGGGTCTTATGGATCTACCCCAACCCCCAAACTTACACCCTTACGGCGTGCAAGTTTCGGGGAGTGCATAAGGCGGACTAGACCTCTAAACCCCATGCCCCCAGCGCTCCGTAAAACCGAAATCCTTACAATCCCAAGCCCCATGCTGGCAGGACTTCTTGGCCCGCTAATCCTGGAGTGCTTCCGGTTGAAAGAGCACCATACAAGCCCAGAAAGCTACAGTGGCGCCTGAATCGCTGTAGCCTGCCACACCCCAAACGGATCCCAAATACCTGCCTTAAGCACTTATACTGACCACAACGGTAGCTCCCTTGTCGAATGCTTGCTTTGTGAAAATATCCTTGGGCTTATCCTCAACCGTTAACCCTAAACCTTGAGGGTGTGCCCATCTTAGCATACACCTCGAGCCGAAGGCTACACAGGAACACCCTGAAGGCCAGCGTATACATCGCAAGGATTAAATTGTTCATCGTACTTGCATCTGGGATAATGCGGGGGACGCAGAGTACCGAAAAGCGCATTTTACGTGGCCTGGCCAGCGGAGGAATTCATCGACCCGAATACATCCAAGAGGGTTCATATACACTACCATTATGGAATTAGGCCCTAAAAGACCATCCTAATGTTGGTTTTGGGGACCTAATTCCAAAGTGGTAGTATATGGGAGTTTCCGAAAATTCGGGGTACCTTATTTTGGGGTCCTTATAATAAGGATCCTCTTATTTAGGGTACTGTGTTAGGGTCCCCTATTTTCGGAAACTCCCATATGGACCCTCTTGGAATTCTACGACTTTAATGCGCCGGACGGAGGACTTTGCTGGAGGAGTCTATGGGGGAAGGGGTTTTGCAGGGTGTTCAAGACCAACGTGCGAGAGCACGGCGAACTTTCGTCCTACGGCAGTATACTGCATAGGTACCTGGCTCCTCTAATACCTTCTAGTCAACCCTGCAAAACCAAAATGACACCATCTCAGCCCTGACTTAACGGAAGCCCAATTGGAAAAAACCTGCTGGATAATATATACATCCTTTAAATCGCCAATGAACCCATCTCAACCCTGCAGCAACCCCAATTCAAACCCTCATCCCGAACCCTAAACCCAAAACCCCTAAACCCTAAACCCCTAACCCCTAAACCCTGAAATTGAAACCCCAACACCCTGAACCCTAAACCTAAACCCTATGGGACATTGGGGAAATCAACCCTCAGCTGCCTTCCCTCACCAGGCATGTCCACGAGGTAGCCGCCTGTAGAGGCTAGTGTAACATAGGCGCCTTCATAATAAGAATAGGCTTCCTTTCAAGGGTTCCTTTAAAGGGGTCTAAAAGGGATCTTTAATTTATTGGGTTCTATAGTAGGGGCCTTCATGATTAGAACAGGGTTCTGGTGTATATTTTACTACAACTGTAGTAAGGAGCCACCAAAATAGAATTGGTAGCTATTCCGAGTATATTCTGCGCCTTACCAGTTAGACTAGGGTTCTGCGGCATCTTATAGTAAAAGTATATTCAGGAACCCTGGGGAATATGCAGGATAGTAAACGATCCAGGCTCCAACATTACGACTACTCAGGCTTGAGGTTCCCTTCTAAGCTTGAAACATCAACTGTAGTGGCGGTTCATTAGAATATGGGTGATGCGGGTTTGTGCTGTTACAATGATAAGGACACCATAACTCTCAGCTATTGTTAGTCTTCTCCACTATCTGATCAGACCTCAGCGTGAGGGTTTTCGTCGTTGTGTGATCGTGTGTGTGTTTGTGTGTGTGTGAGGGAGAGCGAGGGAGAGAGAGAGAGAGAGAGAGCTAGAGAGACCAACGAGAGAGTGAGAGAGAGAGAAAGAAACAGTGAGTGTGTGTGTGTGTGCAAGGACTTATTGGGCTTTCGGGGGCGGTGTCTGGCTGGACATTTCGGATGTGGGGTTCAGGGTTCACCCTAAGGTCCTGTGCTTACGTGGCATGTGTTACTGGCCCTTAAGGGGTTCCGAGATAGAGATTTGAGGTCAATGTATATACTACATGCGTCCTTGGACGTTGATAGGACGTGTTTGAATTCCGGGTCTGGGTGTCGGTAGTGTGTCGGTCGTTTGGATTCAAGTTTCTTCTAGTCGAAGAACACTCAAACAGGTGGATTTCATGCTCTAGGATTCAGGTTACTTGGTTCCTGAAAATTCAGGGATTAGTTTTGTCTTGCATTTTCTTGCCGTGGTTAAGAATTCCATGTGGGGGGTATAGAGGTCAAGAGGTCTTCAGCGCGTACCACCCCTGTCATACATCCAAAACATCCCCAAAGGCTACTCTGCTGATTGAGGACTCGAGGACCTCGGTGGTGCTTAAGAATCACGACGGCAGGCCACCTGTGGTCAGCTTCGGAAGTTGGGGCGACCTGGGATTCACCGAAAGATTAGGGCCTAGGATTCCCTGAAGCCTACACCGAAGGATACCCACCCTGTGGAGCCCGTGGGGCAAACCTGTGGCTCTCGGCTCCCATGGGTGCGCACAAGGTGACTAGGCTTGTCAGGGGCCTGTCATACAGGGCTCTTGCACGATTCTTAATGCGGCTCTCTCTCCTTCGCTCGCTCTCTCTGTCTGTCCGTCTGAGTCTCTCTGTCTCTCTCTCTCTATGTGTGTGTCTCTCTCTTCCACACACACACACATATATATATATATACATATATATATAGAGTATCATGACGACAACAACAACCACAACAGCAACGACGACCACAGCAGCAACAACAACAGCTAAGACAAGGGGTAATAATAACAATATTACGAGTAATACTAAGAACGATAAGAAGAATAATAATAGTAAAACTAATGACAACGATAGTGATAACAATAATAATGGCAAAAATATGAACAATAGTAATGATATACATATATGTATACACACACATGTACATCAGTATATGCGACTATGCACGCAAACAAGACACACAAATGTTAGCATTACAATTAGAATTAGTAGTAATAACAGTACTGACACTTCAATCTTAATCTTAGTGTTATTGTCCTTACTAACAAGAATATCTACAACTTGAGATGTACAGATTCATATCTGAATATACCATATACCATATATACACATATATATAAATACATATATATATATATATTATGTGCACACAATCATGGACATGCGTTCTGTTCGTGGAGGGTTTTCTAGGTTGTTTGTATGTGCTGTCCAAAGCCCTGTGCGGCATGTACCATATTGCATGAAACACTGTTTGGTGCGCTAAATCCTAAACCACAAAAATCACAGCCTTCTTGACAATTCGGAGTTCAGTTGCATTCCTATAATCTCCTGAAGAAGACGAAAATATAGGGTTGGTTTCGGGTTCCCGGGGTAGAATCCTATAAACACCGTAACGTAAGGGTTACCTGCCACACTCTATTATAAACCTCGACCCGAAAACTCCTAAACTGCACCGTGTGGCGGGGTCGAAGCAGCAGCATTCTCACAGCTTCCAAGAACACTGCAGCATGCAAGGAGGCGTTGGGCGATCAGCTCATTGCCTGCAGGTTTAAGGGGCTCTGTCTTTGGGCAGGGAGGATTCAAGGGTTTGGCCAGGCTTTGGGGCTTTAGGGTTTTATGGGTTTAGGGTTTAGGGTTTAGGTTTTATGGGTTTGGGATTTAGGGTTTTCTGGGTTTAGCAGCTTAGGAGTTGAGGCGATTGGGATTCAAGATTTCAGAGGTGCTCACCACCCAATTGCTGATTCTATACTAAGTCCCAGGTAACTTGAGTTATAAAAGGTACTGGGCTTATACTTGGTACGTAGGTTCTGTACACACACTTGAAACTCAGCAATGAAAACAGTAAGGGGGTCAACCTGCTAAGTCAAGTCTCATGGAGGCGGTATTGTGGCTTCGTGACACTTCTGGTCTCGGGTACAGATCTTCAGACGGGAGGGTTTAAGTTTAGCATTCAAGATTGAATTAAGAGTTCGGGCGGAGAAGATAACGGGCTGAGTTAGTACTGAGGTGGCTTGGTTCAGTTCCTTTTTCGGTTTTGCGTCTCTAAGTCTGAGCTGAAGCCCCCTGAGCCTAATGCCCATCCCAAACCCAACCTAAACCCCAATACCCTCAACCCTAAACGAGGCACCAGCCAACCCAAAACCCCAAAACCCCACAACCCTACACCCTACAGCCCAGAGCGTGTGGAGGCTTTCAGACACAATTAGCATCATAAGGTTCAAGGGTTTAAGGGTCGAAGGGTTAAGGGTTTAGGGGAGTCTACTTGGAGGCTCATGGGACTTAGTAACTAGGGTTATAAGTAAGGTAACTATACTTATAATTGCTTATAACCCGAATTACAGTACTTATAACCTTACTTACTAAGTCCCATGATCCTTTAAGTAGGGCTGAGGGTTGTACTAACCGCGCTCTTGGATCTCTGCCGCCTGTTGCTGACGATGCTACAATCTGGACTCGTGTGGGGAGTTTCACCCATGAACTACGGTTGATGGACAAAATCCTGCATGACCCTAAGGCCCCTAAACTATGGGAATTATGGTATATTCCTTATATTGGGTAATGCAGGATTTTGTCCATCAGCCGTATTGCTATACTAGCTGCAGCAAGTTGGGGCTTTAGGGCTTTAGGGTTGTAGGGTTTACGGTTTAGGGAGCTGATAGCTTCTGAGGATCCACATGCCCATTTAGTAGCTTAAATTATGTTAGGGCCGGGTTGTTGGTCAGGCCTCTGTAGGACTTAAGGGGGGTTTAGCCCCCCCCAAAACATCCTAAACCCCAAACCCATGAGTGACCCTAAACCCTTAAACCCCTAAAGCCTAAACCCTAAAGCCCAGACCCTAAAGCTAAACCCTAAACCCTAAAGTCCCTAAAGCCAACGGCCTAAACCCCTAAACCGTTTCACTGATGAGCCTTCGGGTCCCGGATGAAGCCTCGGATCACCCAAGGCGAGGCTCGGGTTTCAAGGCTTCCGAAGGCCACCAACACCCCCCAGAGCCACGGTTTAGGGCTTAGGGATCAGCTTAGGGATTAGGGTTTAGGGCTTTGGGTTTGGGGTTTGGGGTTTCGGGCTTAGGGTTTGGGGTTTAGGGCTTAGGGTTTGGGGTTTAGGGCTTGGGGCTTTGGGTTTGGGGTTAAGGGCTTAGGGCTTAGGGATTAGGGTTTAGGGTTTAGGGTTTAGGGTAAATCCAACCAGGCTCTTTGAGTATCAGGGTTCAATACGTGCTGTATAAGGTTTGAGTTACATGTCTTTTGCATGCTCTATGCGTTAGGGTTCAGATTCAGGACCTAAAACCCTAAATCCTATAAACCCTAAACCCTACAAACCCTAAACCCTAAACCCGAAACCCTAAAATGTATATGAAGCTCGCAAACTACCGGCATCCCTCAACCCGACACCAACGCCCACGAAACCGATACTTTCGCCTTGGACTGTCACCTCCAAAGCCATGTAATGTGGGGAAGCTGATTAAGAAACCTTCGTGCTTTATTAAGGCTCCTTTAAAGGGGTTTATAAGGCTTACTATAAGGGATCTATAAAGGGTACTATAATAATTAGGGTTTAGGATACATTAGGGCTTAGCGGCATTTAGGGTGTAGGGTTTAGCATTTAGGGTTTAGGGTTTAATAAGGGTTTGGGACTTTAGGAATTAGGTTTAGGGCTTAGCATTTAGGGTTTAGGGTTTAAGGTTTAGGGCGCGCAAGCCCCAGGCCTAATCCTTAACCCAGCTCCGGCACAAAGAACCCTACTATGAACGGTTACATGAACCTCATACCCTTTGCATAAAACCCCACTGGTGTTCAAAAGGGTTGCCTGAAGAATTTGCATGATGACAGCTGAAATGCAACATCTTATGCCCTCGGTAAATCACCAAGACTTACAAGCAAATCCAAACCCTCGGTCAATCTGTTGAAGAACAGAGACTTTTCAGCAAAACCGCAAGGAAATTTAGCATGCCATGCACTCATGCCTAGGAGATCAGCCAAGCCAGCAACAGCTGTAATTGTGAAATTCGAAGTCCGTGGACGCAGCGACACCAACGGCCTTGAGCGTCATGAAACCATGCCGCTACATCCCTTTGGAGCAGCATCGGTTCCAAGAAAAACCTCCAGCTTCCAGCGCCCATGCGCTTCATGCTGAAAGGCGAGGCCTTCAGCCCTCACTACTGGCGCGGCGTGCATTATGCTTTGCTGGACATGGTGGGGCAAGTCGGCTACCCTTGCATCTTCTTCACCATCGCCCTTCTCAAATCGTGCTACAACACGCACGTCCCCAAACCCCACCTGAGCCTAATCAAGTAAACACACGCCTAGCAAACGTAAGAACTTCTGCAGAAGGCCTTACAAATCACGAAGTCGGGTTTCTGGTTTGGGTTTGGGGTGTGCAGGGGTCTAGGCTAGGGGGCAAGGGCTCCGATTCAAGGCGGAGGGTTTATCTGTTGCCCGTCAACCCACAGCGCCCTAAACCACAATGCCCAAACCGTGAATCCTCACACGCGCAGGCAAAAATGTCGGATGAGGAACTT
Source organism: Symbiodinium sp. clade A Y106 (assembly GCA_003297005.1). Lineage (NCBI taxonomy): Eukaryota > Dinophyceae > Suessiales > Symbiodiniaceae > Symbiodinium > Symbiodinium sp. clade A. Next base: position 262,356 of record BGNK01000226.1, read on the forward strand.
GTCGAAGAGCATCTTCTCTTCACCGCGTCCAAGGAGAGTGAGACCATCGATGTAAAACAGTTGCCTTAGCTTCAGGGCTTCAGGTCATGCTTTTGTGGTGGGGGCAACATGTCTTTTCAACAAGGTTGCGACATGCTGATAGAATGTTACAGGGATTCATCGGGTTAACTCAGGGAGCACCCCGCCGCAAAAACTATTAACAAGACTCGTCCTCCGAAAACCCCTTAAACCCCAAACCAACCCCAGAGAAGCCTATATAAGATGAACCTCTTGATATGGAAGCCTCCTGATCATTAGAATAAAGTGTTGGCGGCTTTGGCGCTCTAGTATAGTCAAATCGTCGCTAAGTCTTCAGACCTGCGTAGTAGACACGAAACACCACGTAGTTTGGAACCAGAGTGGCTCATCGCCGCCTGCCTTTATTGTGTTGATGCTCGTCAGAAGGCAGCTGCGCAAATCCTCAGGGTGAGTTTCTACTCTTAGGGCCTTGATTCTCTTGGGGGTTACAGTGGGGTTCAGGCTTAAGACTTATAGTTAATCTACCAATTTTTGTTTATCGTTTGGCTACAGGGTTGGGGCCTAAACCCCAAAAGCCTAAACCCGAAAACCTAAACTTTACAGTTTCAGGAGGGCACTGTACACCCTAAGGGTACTCTGAGGGCTTAGGGTTGCCTCGACGCATTGGATTCCGGAGCGAGCACTTCGGGCTGAGTTTAGGAATAGGGTTTACCACCAACAACCATTCTATTGCGATGCCTGGTAAGTTTGTGAGTTCTCTTGCAGACAACCGAAACATCCGCCACTGGATGGCCTTCGCGACCCGAAACGATAAAGCCAGAAGTTTGAGCCCCTATTACAGTTTCAATGTCACATGTTCCGTTGATGAGAACATAATCTCTGAGCCCGCCAACCATGAACATCGGCCACATTCTCATAGGTCTTTACAGTTGGAAGGCTACATAAGTAACTACGGACGACAAAAGACATGGACTCTACATCCTGATTTGTAGCTCCTGGTGTCATTTTGGATGACGGGCTTCATGCCATTGATCCGACCAGACCTAGAAGCCGCAACATCACAACGTTACACCCAGGCGTACCACTGCGCCCTATGCCGTTCAACGCTGCATTCGGGATCTTACTTCCATACGGGAGTTGCAGAACAAAGGAATGCAACAAAATGACACGTTTTTGTAGGAACTTTAGTAGACGGAGCCCTGCAGGATGTACCCTCATTTCCTCCAAAGAAATGTAAATCCTTTATGAAACAATGTAAAATCACCAACCAGCACTGTTATAATAAACATCTAAAAACTAAATTCCAAATATGAAAACCCCCAACGCCAAAACCCGCACGCGGGTCCTTAAGCGACATGAAGCTGGATCCACCCACAGGAGCGCGCTCCTTCTGTGTTTCGATTTGCTATTAAGGTTTTTGTGGGGTCCTGTCCTGAGGCCGGGAACCCACGACGAAAAGGAATTTGGTCATCTGGAGCAGGAGGGCGCTACATCTTGCGGTGGCACGGACACAGGTTTCATAAGGGACTTGTAGAAGGTGCTTTTTGTTGAGCAAGAGGTCTGGAGTCTTAAGAGTCTTAAAAATTACTTTGCGGAGAAGGGGTGTTCTTTAGGGCTTAGGACGTGTAGGATTCAAAGTTTTGGATTTTGAACCCCATGCTGAACTGACCTTCACTTTGCTGTGCTTCCTCGTCATTCTATTCCAACTTGGGTTAATAATCCAGAAGGTGCGAGCAAGGCTTTGTAGCCGAATTGATTACATTTTGCGCCCGAATACCGAGCCTGATTAGCACTAGCATGAATTATTCTTCAGCTTCGGTCGTCCATGGTTTATGTGGGTGAAAACGTGAAATGCTTCACGTTCGCATGCCGGCAAAAAAACGTAAATCTCAAACCAACCCGAAACACTCTATGAACCTGTTCAAGGAATGAAGAGGCTCGTACAATCGAGCTGGGCCCGGGACCTTGGGTCGGGATGAAACGCATGGGCCCTGCACACTTTCTGCAACTGCCGGAATGCCTTGACACTCGAACATAACTCAATGAACGAACCGTCTGGGCCTCATAAAGCACAATTTAGTATCAACAAGGTGCGGGCATTGCAGGATACTAACCCCAAACGTCCGCATGCTCTTGAAACATGGGGCCGATTTGCGCCCGTTGGTTTTACGCGTTGCACATGGTCTGCACATTAAAGCTCTGAGCAAGCGTGCTGCTTGCCAAGGAGCATATATCGACAATGCATTCATCAAAAGATGAAGTGGCAGCCTCACAGACGTGGAACCGGGGTGTCAGGCCAGGTCGTGGTCGTTTCAGTTTTCCCACGCAGTTTGCTCAGGATCTCTCGCACCACCTTCATGGCAAAGAGGCAAAAGCCCCAACACAAGTAATGGTCAGGTTCAGGGGTGAGTCTGTGCACTAATGGGGAAGGTGACAAATATGATGACAAACCAGTTGCACAACGAAGTAATATTACTTCTTAGATGCCAACCTCACTAGAATCCCAAACGTACCACCTGTGGTTCTATTATTTCATACGGCTAAGTACCTATATGCATTCTGTGAGACATAATCACGGACTTCCAGTTGAAGGTTGTGAAGCCCTTCGCCCCTCCACCCCAACCCTGAAACTCGTTTAGAGCCTCAAGCCAGACAGCCCCATAGGACCCTGGTCCAGCAGAACCCTCAAAAAACCGCAAAGCCGGAGCAATTGCATCTGATACTCCAATTCTGGGCCCCGGTTCTTTCGAACCAGCTTGTTCTGACTTTCAATGCCGGGTACAAGATTCAGGATTTAGAGGTTTAGCTTCTGAGAAGCGCAACGCGTAAAGTTTAGGTTTGGGGATTTTGGCAGGGGCTAGGGTCGGTGTGCCCGCGCCAAATATAGAGAAAACCACAGAGATACAATGTGGGAACCATAATAATTAGAATAGGGTTTTGCGGGCCATTCATTATACTATAACTATATAAGGAACCCCAAAAATAGTTTTTGATAATTACTTAGGCCCCTATATTACATCCTTATAATAGCCCTTTCAGTAACCCTTATAGACCCTTTTAAAGGAACACTATTCTAATTATTAATGGCCCCTGTAGTAGCTGTAGAGTGCAAGGCATGGGGGGCTGCTCGGCAGTCCACATTGACCCGCGCTCTCCGAAATGTGGTCGGGCACACACACCACAAGTACAACCTAACCCTAAACCCTAAACCCTGAAGCGACAAAAACGCTCTTAGATTGTTGCGGTGGTGGAGTAAATGGGATCTTCAGGATGTGGAAACCTAAACCCTGAATACTAGGATCTTTCGAGGTGCCCGAGTTTGAAACTCCTGTGAGTCCTTGTTTGTGTCTGCAGACATTGTCATGTGGGTGGTTGTCAAAATTAGGGTCTGTTTTTTGGTCCCTAATTATCGTACGGCACCTAATACTTAGGGTACCCAAAAAGGGACCCTAATTTTGACAACTACCCATGTGATCTTGAGATCAATGCGATGTTTTAGAGTTCTGGGCTGAAACGGTCTAGGATTTAGGAATCACGCTGCGGGTTGCAGGTTTTTTTTTTTTTTGGGGGGCTTGTGGGGTTTAGGGCTTATGGGCTTGAGTTTGGTTTCCAGTTTAAGTCTGTCATATAGTGGGGTTTAGGGCTTATNGGGGTTTAGGGTTTAGGGTTTAGGGTCTAGGTTTTAGGGTTTAGGTTTAGGGTTTAGGGTTTCCCTAAACCCTAAACCCTAAACCGTGGGGGTATATTACTACTATAATGATAAGGAAGGAACCCCCAAAAGCCCTATTCTAATTATTATTAAGGCGCTTACATAAATTATAAGAAGGAACCCCCAAAACCCCTATTCTAATTATTATTCAGGCGCTTACATAAATTATAAGAAGGAACCCCCAAAACCCCTATTCTAATTATTATTCAGGCGCTTACATAAATTATAAGAAGGAACCCCCCAAAACCCCTATTCTAATTATTATTCAGGCGCTTACATAAACTATAAGAAGGAACCCCCACAACCCCTGTTCTAATTATTATTCAGGTGCTTACATAAGGCTTGGCGGCTGGACCCTAAACGAAGACTAAGGCCCCGGTCCTCCAGTGGCCCGTACCAAAGCGGTGAGATCACCACAATCGGAACCTTTGGATGCCCATCACCTTACCAGTCAGGGGTTTAGGGGTTAAGGGGTTTAGGGGTTTAGGGTTTAGGGGGTTTAGGGTTTAGGGGTTTAGGGGCTTTGGGCTTAAGGTTTAGGGTTTCGGGGTTTAGGGATTTAGGGGTTGAGGGGTTTAGGGGGGGTCTAGGGGTTTAGGAGTTTAGGGGTTCAGGGTTTGGGGGTTATATAAGGCTTTAACTTCTGGGAGCAAACGGGTTCGTTTTGAATTTACTACCATCAACCATAGGCCACAAACAGGAGGTCTAGCTAGTTTAGCAGGCTTAAGTTTGCAACGCAAGTACAGAACAAATCGCACGGATATTGGATTTTAAATGTTGGTGCAGTGGCACAGCCTCGCGGGTTTAAAGGTGTCCTGGACACATCGATGAAACAGGGTGCGGCTCACGGGTGTTAACAGTACTTGCCAACTGAAAGAAGCCACCTCAATTCATAAAGAAGCCCTAAGTAAAGTGCACCCAGGAATACATCCTAAACCATTAATTTCCAAGTCCTGCTATAGCCGCCCCATGGATGATGATTCGGATGTCGGGGTGCATCGTAATATAGCTAGACAGCTAAAAGAACGAACCTTAAGCCATATCATTACTCCGACATTACCACGACTTATTCAAGCTTCTATATGATTATGCAGAACTATCAGCCGCGTTTGCAGCAGGGAGCCGAACATGCCTTTCCTGATTGGGCTACGGTTGGAGTTGCCTAGGCAGTTTCATTGCGTCCAGGATCGAATTTGCTTCGCCCAAAGTGTCCTTTACAGGGGGACACCTGAACCCTCAACCCTGACCTGAACCCTGAACCCTAAATCCCTAAACCCTGGGCCCTCAACCCTAACCCCTAAACCCCTAAACCCCTAAACCCCTAAACCCCTGAACCCCTAAACCCCTGAACCCCTAAGCCCTCAACCCTAAACCCTGAAACCTTAGGCCGGAAGAGCGCGAGACCCCCATCCAGGAACCTGAAATACATGTGAGCCCAAGGGACCTGAAATCGGTTTAGGGTTTAGGGCCTAGTTTAGGGTTAAGTATAGCGCCGTTTCTCCTTAAGGAGCCCTTGCAAAAAGACCTAGTCACGCAATGTTTCCACGAAGCCCTCGAATGCGGATCTGAATACTCGCCTGGGCCGGCTGAAGCTGGAAACCCAAAGGAAAGACAGGTGCAGGATTTGCCAGGAACCCCCCAAGCGCCCTTTGATAGAGACCTTATGGTCCTTAATAGTGGGTATTTAGGGTATATTAGAGGGTTGTGGGGTCTAGGTAGGGCTTCCAGGTTTAAGGTTTTTTTGCTGAACCCAAAAGCCGTACACATTGTAGATTCTGTCGACTCTGCTGTCATGTACTTGCAACCGTAGCAGTGAAATTCGTAGGTAAGCGGAGCCACAAGTACAGATTTTTGGGACTCGAACTGCTGATTGGAAGCGGGCAGGTAGTAGTAGACTGAACTGCTGCGGGTAAGCAGTAGACTGAACTGCTAACTGCCGCACCATATTCAATACCAGGAATCACAAACTGAGAAGAACACCTTCGCGTTTCTGGTTTCAGTTGGCAAGCCTGACAATAAGTTTGGTGTGAGAATTCAGAATGCAGGCTTCTGCAGCACAGATGTTCGGCAGCCACAAATCCTCGAGCCCGAAACTGTTTAAACCAAGCCTTGATGCGCTTCAACCGACGGCGCCCCATGAACCCTAAACCCTAACTACTTCGACCCACCAACTACCATCTAATATACCCTAAATACCCACTATTAAGGACCATAAGGGATCTATTAAAGGGCCATTGGGGGGTTCCTGGTAACGCAACCCCCTTTCACCCAGCCCCCCTAACTTCCATTGCCTTCGCACCTCGTCATGGCCGCCGTAGTCTGGATGTTAATGCCAACCTCCAGACTAAACCAAACTAGGCTGGCCCTTTAACGCCTCTGAAAGATGTTGGGAAATAAGATCCTCTTGGAAGGGAAAATTTGGAGTGTCCTGAAGGCCTACATAGCAAACGCAGGATGTAAGTGGATAGTATTTACAAGAGAAGCCCGGCTCATGGACCACAAATCAAGGGACTGCGGCAGTCTGACAGATGTAGTTATTCAGATATAACCAAAAGCACCAGAGCCTAAACTGTAAAGTCCTAAACCCCAAATACATTTCTTTGGGGGGTCGATGTCTTCTGCCTCAAGTGTGATGACATCACACATGATATCGCGCATCGTTCGCGCAACGATGGGGTCAAGGTAGCATTCCTGAGCCCAGGCGATTCCCGGATGCAGGGTTTAGGCTCTGGTGATTTCGGCTTGAAGACAGGGAGGTTGGGGTGCGGGGTTTGCCACCTATCAATTTAGAAGGCAGTATTAAAGAGCAACAAGACATATACCCCTTGAATACCTCGTCATGAGGGCTTGCTGAAGTCAGTCGCGGGTTTAGGACTTAAGGTTTAGATCTTAAGGTTAATAACCCTAAACCCTAAACCCTAAACCGTTAATAGTGTTTAGGGGGCAGGCTGTAGGGTTGTGGAGTTTCGCAATCGACGCTAAGAATGTCGGGCCGGAATTCGGAGTGTCGAAATCAAAGTTGCGGCTCCTCGCGGCGGAACTTCAAATTGGATCGTGCTCTTTAGGACCGTATTTGGGCAGCTTAGGACCCTGCGGTATGGTAAAACATAGGTGCATGGCAGGTGTGTTTTTGGAACGCAAATGCTTCGACTCTTAACTTAAACAAGCTCGGGAGGTTCACGTTAGGATAAAGGTCCCTTCCTGAAGGTTTCATAGAGAAACGGCTTGAGTACTACATTAAGCATATCGCCAGACACACCCTTACAAGCTGTGAATAAACACCCTCCGAAGCCAGCCCTAAACCCTAAACCGATGCCCTTTTCTACGAGGATTGCTGCACTTCGGAGAGTCGCCGCCGAAGCCCATATTCACAAGCTTCACGTCTGCTGCACGCGCCACCAAGGATGGCCATCTTGGAGTTGGTACTTAATATCGGGGCCTTAATAAGTGCAATAGGCTTCCTTTGAAGGGTTCCTTTAAAGGGTGTCTATAAGGGCTACTTTAAGGGTTCTATGATATAGTAGGGGCCTTAATATTTAGAATAGGGTTTGGGGGCCCATTATACTATAAATATAATCAGGAGCCCCCAAAGCAGTATTGGTAATTATTAAAGCCCCTATGTCAACGGTTTAAGGGTTTACAGTATATGGTGCTACAGGCATTTAGCAATTTAGGGTCTTGGATTGCAGGGTTTACTTTAGCTTGCTGTTGAGGGTTCGGGTATCGCAAAATGACGGGTGTTGGGATGCTCGTGCTCGGGGCTATGTACTCATTAGGTTTTTCATCTTGGATTGGACTCAGGCCCTATAACCCCTGCAAATGCTACAGCCCAGGGTTAATTTAGGGGTCTTTCCAAACAGAAGTAAGTTATGGGGCATAGTGGAGTATGATGATAAGAAGGACTTACGTTCCCCTTCACTGCTGCATCTCCTGGCGAAACGAGGCCGGATCATGTCTTCCAGCCCCCCATGGCTGTTTAGAATTTATAAATAGGCTCAGGGCTCAGGGCGTAGGGTTTTGGGCTTAGGTTTAAACCCTGCAGAAACCCTATCGCTTTAGGATTCAGTGTGTAGGGCTTTGAGTTTTAGTCTGTTTCCGTAACCCCTAAACCCAGAATCCCAAAGACCCTCAACCCTAAACCCCAAATTCTTCCTAGCATACCTACTGAAATCTTTTTCCAGGGAACCCTTCAGGTACCATGCATACGCTGGGTTCGCACGATATCAAGCTAAGACGTCACAGTATAGGAACATCCCACCCCCCTAAACCCAAAAGTCAAAAGCGGTGTGATGCTGTGCATACTTCAACTTCGGATACCACCCTAAACACTAAACCCTAAACACTAAACCTAAACACTAAACCCCAAACACTAAGCCCCAAACACTAAACCCTAAACACTAAACCATAAAACTCACCCCAAACACTAAACCCTAAACACTAAACACTCAACCCTAAACACTAAACTCCATAAGCCGATGTCCTAACTCTCAAGCCCCAAGCCCGAAAAGGCCCACAGAGTCTCCCCACCCAGAAATCTCCGAAGGGTGCGCAGGCACGTCATCGGGTTCAGGGTTTAAGGCTCACCTTGACTCCAAACTTATGCAGAATAACCGCATTTTTCAGGAGTTAGGCCATTGTTGTGCCTGCTTTGGGGGGCTTTGGTTAGGGCTTAGGATTTTGGGCCAGGGGGACCCAATCTTTAGCTGCCCAAAATTATACGAAGCTACCCTACTCCTAGCGTAAACTCGGATAGCCACTTCTTAGGTACTCTAAGCTTACCACGGCCCTGCTTTCGACCCGCGGATGTAAACCTAACTGCCCACACCCGCCCCACCCCCACCCCCCACCCACCCCCCCTAAACCCTAAACCCAAAGCCACACCCAGAAGATCAGAGNCCCACCCCCCCTAAACCCTAAACCCAAAGCCCCACCCAGAAGATCAGAGTTCTCACATCCCCAGCGAGCGGCATGCAGCTGGCTCGTCCTGCGCTTGGACCCCCGTGGGAAATGGAGCTCCCATAGCCTCGGATTTAAGGCTTTCCCTAAGCTGCCATGGGGTTCCCAGGAAGGGTTCCTTTAAGGGATCTATAAGGGTTGCTATAAGGATTCTTTGTGGGTTTGGGGGTTACTTAGAGGATCATGGGACTTAATTAGTAACCAGGCTTTTAAGTAAGGTAACTATACTAATAACTACTCATAACCCCAATTAAGGTACTTATAACCTTACTTACTAGATCCCATGATCCTCCAAGTGGGGTTCCCCGGTCGGCTCCTTTCAGGGTCCCGCTATGGTTGTATAAGGTTTGCTGGTGTAGACGGGTGTTATAGGGTCCAGGTACCCATACTTAGGCCGCACCTAGGCGCTAAAGGGGTTCCTACAAATAGTAAATAGTAATCAGTAATCGTATAGCATGCGGACACATGCACCCTGAAGGCTTGGGCTTACAAGGGTTGAAGTCAAGTGGGGCTTCACTTAAGGGGTCTATTCTTGGCTTTGCCTGGACTTTGCTTGCGATCTTCTGACACCGTGCAGTACTCGTTTGGTTGGTCTAGAACGGTCTCCCGCTTACTGTTGTCAAAGGTTGTATTAGTTGGGGGTATTTGGCAGCGCGTCGTTGTGATTCCGTCAGCTGCTGTTGGCAACAGCATTTTAAATCAGTATTGATATTGCAGCCCCCGACCGTGCTACTATCACTCTTCAGGTTTTTCTTGTCTGTAGCCCTAAACCCTGAACCCTAAACTCCTAAACCCTAAACCCCTAAACCCCTAAACCCCAAACCCTAAAATTGTTAACCGAAGACTATCCTCGTGATTCTCCTCCTGAGGAAGAGGAAACATTCAGACAAAGGGGCAAAGCCAGGTACGGCGCGGCTGTGAGCCTTGCTCAGGTGGTATCGATCATCGGGTATGTGGTGCAGGGACGATAGGTGTCTGCGTAGTACTCGGCTAAGCTGAAACTCTATAACCCACAAGAGGCAAGCCTTATGGCAGAACTCCGCCATCATACAGGTCTGAATCATGAGTTGACATCGCCTCAAAGCCCCTGTGTGTTCAAGCTATGATATATCCAAACATTATTCTGGGTATTTAGACTTCCATGTTAAAGACTTGGGGTGGTTCAGGGCTCAGGGACTGGAAAGCTGAGGACTTGGGTCTATACGTCTTAAGGCCCAGTAGATGTTTACAGCTAAGGGGTTTCGGGAATTTCAGGGTCTTTAAACCCTCAACCCTAAACCCTACCTTGACCCCAAAAGTATGTAGAACAATAGCCGTTTGGAGGTGTTGAGAGCCATTATTGTACCCAATTTGGGGTTATTAACCCAGAGGGTCCATCTACTCTACCATTATGGAATTAGGTCCCCAAAATCATAGTAGGAATGGTTTCTTGGGGCCTAATTCCATGATGGCAGTATATCTGGACCCTCTGGGTAAGTTTAAGCAAACCCTAAACCTTCTCAGCTTTCAGGGGGTCCTTCCTGCTCTTCCCTGGGGGAGATCATGGTCCTTCGCGTCGGGACCGACACCCTGAACAGTCTGGAGCCTAAATTCGTAGGATAGGCCTTGCAGGCAAATTATACGTATTCCAGTGTATGTAAGAAAGCTTTACGGAATAATATGACTACGGCAGTAGTCTCTACTCGGGTCCTCTAGGAGCATAAAATAGAGTTTCAGGGTTTAGGGTTTAGAGTTTTAGGGATTTTTCGTGGCAGTCTGCCAGGTTCCCCGTGATCTCGTGAGTACCAAGGGCCAGCACAGGGGCCGCAACAATTGGAATACGATTTTGGAGAAAACTAGGGCATACCCATCATAAGGAGCTCTGGAAACGTTCAGTATTACGATGTATTCAGACACCTATATCATTCTCCCAACAAGGTCCCCCAACGGAAACTAAAATGGTTTTTTTGGGGGGCAGACTTGTTTTTGCGGGGTTGACTTGTCAGTTATCTGAATTATGAAGAGATAAATGTCGAGAACCCCACGAAGAGAACTGAGCTGGAGGCCCTCGCATGTAGCTTTGGTTACCCCAGGATCGCATGCAAGCAAAGGCGCCAAACAATGGAAAAGCCTAATTAGCCGAAAAGGGTCCTAAGTAGAATGTAGGTTTCTATATTAGCAAATAGTAGAATGTAGGGTCTCTATACTAGGAATCATGATGATTTTGATGATTTGGGAACGTATCCCCCGTAACAATACAGGACCCTTTAGAAGTGAAGACCAACCCATTCCCACATCCCGAGAGCACGTCAACCCCACACTCATATTCCAAACCCCGACGTTTAATGAAGGTTTAGGGGTTTATGGCTTAGGGTTCAGGGGTTTAGGGTTTAGTTTAGAGTTTAGGGAAAACCATACACCCTGAATGGGTTGGGATTCCGTTCCAAACCCCTAGCACGAACTCCATCCTCCTTCGATCCGAAAGGCAAGGCCACACTTCAGAACCATCCGTCTCCAGACGCCTCAGCCTGCAGCGAAGCTCTTAGTGCTTAATATAGGGGCCTTAGTAATTACCAATACTATTTTGGGGCTTCCTCATCAAAGTATAGTATAATGGGCCCCAAAGCCCGATTCTAATTACTGAATATTAAGGCCCCTATATTAGGGCTCTAGAGACCTTTGGGTGTTTGTTGAATGCTCATACCCTGGGTACTGCCCCCACCCTGTAACAGTCTACATTAAGGGTCATCATCAGGCTATATAAAAGTATAGTCTACATATTTTTTAACTGTTATAGAGTAGGTTGGTAGGGGCAGTACCAAACTTGTACCCGGATTCTATTGCATGCGAGCCAGGTCTGTTGAGAAGCCCCTTGGTGCAAGCAACCGTCGCAAGGTTTGGGGTCTAGGGTTTTGGGCTTTCGCGGTTCAGGGTTTTTGTTTTGCTTATTTTTAGGGTCTTGACGCCTTATCCCAAGAACCTTGGTTGGTATTAAAACTAGATCCAGGTATATTCACCTTCAGAGGGTTCACGACCAATCGGCTCCGAATGCGGGAGCGTTGCTGTCTAGCTTCTATAACTAACTTGCTCCTACCGGAACCCTAGGATGCACTTCTCTCTTTGGGCAGTGTTCTGGCTATCCTTCACCCCGAAGGCCCTTGTATTGCCAGCACCAACCAGCAACTTGAGCCAGAAATTCCCTAAACCCTAAACGCTTCATCCAAAAAAACCCAACACCACAACCAGAAAATCACAAACATGTACTTCCCCCGAGAATCTGTATCTCCCGACCCCTGAAACCCTAGCGACCCTACACCGATACTCAACAACCTTAAAAAACCTACGAGTACCTTTTTGGGATGCCTTGGTTGCTCTGAAATCCTGATATAAGTCGTACGTAAAGAACAGATTATTTGGGGATATTGGGGGGTTAAGAAGTGGAATAGGGTTTTGGGGCCCATTTTACTATAACTATACTAAGGAACCCCCAAAAGCGTATTGGTAATTAGTAAGGACCCTATATCAATCATAGTACCCTTAAAGTAACCCTTATAGAACCCTTTTAAAGGAACCCTTTGGTAATTTTTTGGGCCCCTTGTACGACCCTCAAAAGCCCAGACAGCATGCAGAGAATCCTCGCCTCAATGGCCGCGAGGTTGGCAAAAAGATTTCCAAGAGCTTCTTGCCAGATCTTGGTTAAATGTTTAGGGGTTTAGGGGTTTAGGGGTGTAGGGCTTTAGGGGTTGAGGGGTTTAGGGTTTAGGGGTTTAGGGGTTTCGGGTTTAGGGGTTTAGGGTTTAGGGGTTTAGGGGTTTAGGGGTTGAGGGGTTTAGGGCTTTAGGGGTTTAGGGGTTGAGGGTTGAGGGCTTAGGGTTTAGGCGTTTAGGGGTTCAGGGGTTGAGGGGTTGCGGGGTTTAGGGGTTTAGGGGTTTAGGGTTTAGGGGGTTAGGGGTTTAGGGGTTTAGGGTTTAGGGGCTTAGGTTCTTTTTACGTGTAATTACAGGATTTAGGGTTGAGGGGTCGAGGGTTCAGCCTTTGTCGGTTGTCGGTTTGTCGGCCTTCCTGTTGAGAGATATTGCGTGGACTCGCAGGTGCTCGGGCCACTTGGGCAAGCGTTAAGCCCTGCAAACCTGCAGCCCTGAAGCCTAAGACGTCAACCCTGAAATAGAACTTACTGGCACCCCTAAACCTTATACCCCAAACAAGACAAAGACCCCCCAACTACCCTCTAATATACCCCAAATACCCACTATTGTTAAGGGCCATAAGGGCTCCATTAAGGGCGTTTGGGGAGTCCTGAAAAGCCATAAACCCTGAAGAAGAACCCCCAAATACTCAACCCGAAGCTGCAGACAGGGCACGGAAGGTCAGCAAAACGAACTTCGTGAGGCGAACCAGCCTCCTTTGCGATTGCACAGCTCGACGTCACTCAAAGAAAGGCCGGTAGATTTGTCTTGCTGTTGGCTCGACTAACACTTGAACTTCCTGGAACAGTCACTAGGAGGAAGAAGGTGATGATGATGATGATGATGATGATGATGATGACTGATAGTGATGAGGCTGATGACGAGGAGGAGGATGAGGATGAGGATGAGGATGAGGATGAGGATGAGGATGAGGATGAGGATGAGGTGAGGATGAGGATGAGGATGAGGATGAGGATGAGGATGAGGATGAGGATGAGGAAGAAGATGAATATTTGTTATGATGATTGTGATAGTGGTGATGATGATGATTCTTACTCCTATGGTTCATACTTGCTGATTCCGTTGCCGAAAAACAACACAACAACTGATACTGTACTTAGTGCTGCTGTCGTTGTCGATGTGCTGGTCCTTGTTCTTGCTGTTGCTGTTGTTGTTCCTGCTGCTATGGCCGTAGCTATTGCTGTTGCATTTGCAATTGCAGATGCTGTTGCGGCTTCTGTTGCAGCTACTGTTGCTGAGCTGTTGTTACTGTTGCTATTACTGTTGCTGCTACTGTTGCTGTTACTGTTGCTGTTGCCGTGTTGGTGGTGGGGGTGGTGAGTGGTGGATGGTGGCGGTGCCTGCTGCTGATGGCGGCGGTGCTGGCAGCGGTGAATTTTCTCAGCGATATTGTGCTGGACCGAATCTCGCCTCCCTACCGGGGCCATAATATACAACTTCGAGAACATACAACCATAATAGGAATAAGGCACTCTAAGAAGTAAAGCCTCGAACCATCTCAAACCGGAACGGACCCCTAACACAAGTGCCTTAATAATTCGAATATGGTTTTGGGGTCCATTATAGTATAACAGTATAACTATAATAAGGAAACCCCACAATAGTATTACTAATTATTAAGGCCCCTATGCTAAACCTAATCCTTACAGACCCCTTTAAGAGGAACCTATATTACCCCTTAAACCCTAAACCCTAAGCCCTAAACCTTAGACCCTAAACCCAAAACCCTCAACCCATTTTCAGGCCTCTATATTATATTGCGAGGTGTAGGAGTCCTCTTTGGGAAGCTGCCGATCGAAGAACTTGCCATCGACGTAGAGCTCGTACTCCAGAGGCCTAGGAACAAAACCCTAAAGGTTTAGGGTTTGCATCATTTCCGTGACTTTCGCGTAGGTGGGGGCTGGCTTTGGTATGCTGTTGACTATCATCTGCCTGGCGGGCCCGCTATCGGCTACATCTGCCTAGCGGCCAGGTCATACGTATTCGCCCACATTCAAACTCGCTACCCGAAGCTTTAGAGGCTGAGCCGGGAATCTCAAAGCAGCCCTACCGAAAATGAAGATGAAAAGGGTTTAGGCCATACTAACTTTACAGTGTGCCAAGGTGCTTGAGCCCAATGTCTCCTAACTCCACAAGTTGCGGCCAACGAACCACATCCTTTGCGGGCTATTGGCTATCGGCTCGGGCATTTACAAGCTCAGAATTTAACCCACCAGGCCCGGGGAAACCTTTTGGGCTTGTCTCTAAACCAACTGAGCATACCAATACCCAGAGGTGCAGCATAAACAGAACGTAAGCCGAGTTCGACTCACAGCTCAAAAGACACCAGAAAGCCAGATGCTTGTGTTTGCCCTGGCCACGCAATACGCACATTGATCCAGAATCACCTTGTCTACGAAGCCTATTCAGGCTTAAGCAAAAACCATCTCCTCGCCAGTACATACTATGTAGCGGTACTTGGAACCGTAAATAATAACACAAGAATAATAATCAGGCTTGTCATACATCTGTACTGTAGGGGCCTATAATTACCTATACTATTTTGGAGGTTCCTTATTCATAGTATAAGGGCCCCCAAAACCCTATTCTAATTATTAAGGCCCCCATATTACACGAGCTTTAGTTCCAAAAGCAGCTCAACCCTAAACCCTAAACCCTAACAAACCCTAAACCCTAAACCCATCCAAGACACCCGGCAGTGCGCCGAAGGGCCTCCACATCTGCGCCTTGGGGAGCGTGAGCCTCATCAGCTGCTGCCGACCCCTTGACCCAAAGTAGTCCTCTAAGGGCTTCTGGGAGGGTTCGGGGCTCTTTCAAAGGGATCCTTTAAAGGGATCCTTTCAGGGTTTAGGGTTTGAGATGTCAAGGGCTCCGTTAAGGGGTACGATTAAGGGATCGCAAGGGATCTACAAAGAGTTGCAAGAAGGCACCCTCTAAGGGCCCATGTAATGAGCTTTTGAAAAGGGCTTCATTTTATATAGGCGCTTTCCCAGTCCAAGTATAGACTGGCAGCACACCTGATGTCTAAAAACTCTCAGCCGTTTCAGCTGGTTTCATGCCCCCAAAGAGGAGGAAGTAATCATGCCAGAAACCCCAAAACGAATCTAAAGCTCTTGATTTGATGTGCCCCAAATCATAGAGGGATCCTTCACTACATCCCTTAGGGTTTAGGGTTTAGCTACAACCTATGAAAGCCCCTGCGTGCAAGGCGGTCGGAATCCTCCCAGTCCCTTAGTTTTGGTTTAGGGCTTATAGGGTTTAGGGCTTGGGGCTGAGAGTTTACGGTTATGGTGTTTAGGGGTTTGGGCGTGGGGTTTAGGGCTTAGACCCTAAACCCTAAACCCTAAACCCCTAAACCCTAAACCCTAAACCGGGTTCAGGGTTTAGCGTCTAGGGCTTTCAAGGAGGGTTTCGGCCTCGGCCATCAACACCAGCAGTTCCGTCGCACTCTCCAGTCGGATCCTGGCATAGGGCTTATAAAGGGGCCTTTTAAAAAATACTGTTGATGGACAAAATCCTGCATGACCCTAAGGACCCTAAACTATGGGGAATTATGGTATATTCCTTATATTGGGTAATGCAGGATTTTGTCCATCAACCGTAGAACAGGCTTCCAGGGATTACTATTTTCAAAAAAGTATATAAGAAGGATCCCCAAGCTTCCACTGTCGAGGGTTCTAGGTTCCACCGTTCGTCCATGTAAGGCATCAGTGTGTACGTCCAGTTTGGGCTTGCTGCAAGTGCTCCCGGTGTGGCAACTGATTCTGGGCCTAAACCCTAAACCCTAAACGCTAAACCCTAAACGCTAAACCCTAAACCCTAAAGTATAGGGTCGACCAGCAAACTGAATGATTCGAAGAGGCTCTCGTGGTAGAGTGCGATATGGGAGTTTCCGAAAATAGGGGACCCTAAAATAGTACCCTAAATAGTAATTATAAGGACCCCAAAATAAGGTGCCCCAATTCGCGGAAACTTGTAAGAGGCAGCTCTAAGGAGTGCGATTATTCGTCTAGGTGTCGACTGCAACGGTCCCCAAAATCATTCATAACTAGGGCTCTACATGAAACAATAAGAGAAATGAACAGTTATCCCAGTCGATACCTAGAAACCCTTGTGGTACCCCTTATAATATAGATCCCATATAGAAGGCAGTCCTTGACTCGCAAAAACCCTGCGACAAGAAACCCTACAAACAGTGTTTTGAAGCCCCTGCTTCTTCAAGACCCTTCTTGTTGAAAAGCCCTCATAGCCCCATGAACGTTTGACTGCCCCTTACTTAGAGGGGCAGGAGACTCCCTTACCTAAATCCCCCCACCCCACCCCTGCAACTCTACCTTCCTCAAACTCCAAGCCCTATCTTAAACCTACAAGTTTAACAGCTAGGAACGCCTGAACCCGAAACGCCAAACCGCATAAACCCAAAAGCTCCTAAAATTGGAAAATGAGTGCTAAACTCCAAAACATCCAAACCCTAAACCTTGAATCCTAAACCTTAAAAAGCCTCAAACCACGAAGCCCTTCCTTAATCCCGAAGCCCTAAACCCTCTTGAACTGGCCTAACTGCAGCGCAGCTGGCCATTGCCATAAGGCCGGGGTCCAGGCGGGACCTGCCGGCGTGCAGTTGGTCTTCGTGTTTTAGGGTCTTAGGGGTTAAGGGTGTTAGGGTTTACATAGGGTTTAGCGGTTTAGGGTTTACGGTTTAGGGTTCAGGGTTTGAAGGTTTAGGGTTTAGTTAGGGTTTGGGGATGAGGTTTCACTTAGCACTAGGGTTTAGGATATAAGGTCCTGAGGAGTTTACGTGTACGGTCTAGGGAATTAAAAAGTCAGCAAAGTTTAGGCTTTCATATTAGGGCGGGCTTTTCATATTAGGGTGTCGGCAGTGTAGGGTAACCCTACGCGTACCATTATTGACTGTGTATTTCTGGACATCCCTGCTCTGAGGATTAGAAAGCCGGACATGGTGTCCTGGTGTAGTGTAGTGTTTAGGGTTGCGTGTGCTGCGTCTTGCTGTGAAGGATAGGGAGGTATGCTACACTGTGTTTGCAGAAATGAACTGGTTCGTTGCTACCAGCCCTTGCGGTTCATATAAAAACCTCGGCTTTGATAATCATGGCTTTATACAGGAACCCTTGAAAGCCTCTCAGGTCTAAGTATATATATATATATATATATACACCAAGTGTGTGTGTATGTATACATATATATACACATACAAAGGATTGAAAATTTCGCCTGCCAGTCAGACCCACTGAAGCCTGATCCTCCCATCGCCACTCTTCTGCACACAAACCCTAAACCCAAAACCCCCAAAAAACCATAGCCCCAATCTCTTTTGCCCATGCAACACACCGTCGCAAAGCAAAACTGCAATTATAGCGGAAGGATCCCCCTCGAGCTGGTACAGCTCGAGAAGCAACGCTCTGAGATGTCTGCTGGCGGGTTTAGGGTTTAGGGCTCAAGGATTAGATTGGGGTGGTGTTTCTGCCTTTGAGGGTCTGGCCGCGGAACACCGCAGTGCTCCCGGGCTGCTGTCAGGGCGTGTCGAAAGTATCTCCCCCAGTAACTACTTAATATACTATTTCCGTCCATGGACCCTTGGGGTCTACTGGTTGAGTATGTTTACACCTCTGTATAGTGTATACTGTACATTTATGGTGTGTACAGTGTTTAGTGTATAGTGCACAGTGTATAGTCATATAGTCATGTATAGTAATGTATAGTAGTGTATAGTGTATAGTGTTTAGTACAGTATATGATATAAGAGAGTCCAGTACATAGTATAGTCTGTAGGACAGTATACAGTTTGATTTTGTATGTAGTACAGTCTAAAGTGAAGTACCTAGCAAAGCATGGTATAGTATAGTATAGTGTAGTATAGTGTAGTGTAGTGTGAAAAAGTATACAGTATAGCTTAATACAGTACAGCATGCTAGAACAAAGTATAGTACGGTATAAATAGTATAGCACAGCGTAGTAAAATGTAAACCCTAAACCCTAAATTGTATAGCATGAGTACAAGGTTAAGGAGGCCTTGCCGGTCCTAAATCTCCAAATCTGTAGCAGCTAAAGGAAGGAACCCTCTACTATACACTATGATGTTCTAGACGTTTTCTATACTATACTGTTCCGTACTGTTCTATTCTAACCGTGTAGTTTCCTATGACTATTGTATGCTACACTATACTATACTTTTCGGTACTATTCTATACTATACTCCACAACCCCTGTACACAAAACCCATAGCCAAACACCTCTCCGCAGGTGAACACTCTCTGTGTCGGTTGGCAGGAAGCCGTGCCACACAGGCTTCAAAGAGGGTGTGATCTATTCAGCACGGGCTTCGCCAGTTTAGCGTTTCGATTTGGGGTTGAGAATGGGATTCAGCACTTGGCTTCGGGGTGCATGCTGATGAGTCAAGCGTTTCAAGGACCAGCCTATGGCATGTGCACGACATACCTTAATTAGTCTCGGGCAAGCAGGTCCAATCCTCCAAAATCAGACAGCAGAAGCGCTGGTTACCGAATTTGTTTAGGTTCGGGATTTGGGCGTAGGGACTGCATGGAGCTCGGGGGAAAGAGACTATGCACCTGTTGCGGTCCTGGGCCTTCTTACCTTGAGGGTTGAAAGATTTGTGATTACAATTTCTTAATCACTTTTTTGTTAAATCATAATTATGACTTTCACTTTTGTTAATTTGTTAAATCAGAATTATGACTTTCATTTTTGTTATTAAATGCTACAACATCGTGCTGTAATCAACAATAAACTCTCATGAATGCCCCGTGTTGGTATCCTGACTCGGGAAGAGACTATATTATATGGGAGTTTCCGAGAATAGGGGACCCGAATATAGCACCCTAAATATTAGGATCCTTATTATAAGGACCCCAAAATAAGGTACCCCCTAATTTTCGGAAACTCCCATATGTGAGAGACGGGAGCCGACTTCTTACCCATCCTGTCTTGAACAGCTCTCATACTGTAGGGTCCTTAACAACTCGAATGGGGTTTCGGGCCCCTTTACAGAATAATCATAATAAGGAACAATAAGGAACCCTAAGGAATGTTGTTGGTAATTATTTAGGCTTCTATAGTGTCTTGGTTTCCTCTCTGTCCACCCACATGTGCACAGCCTCAACTGCCGGAAGCTATATCCGAAACACTATCAGTGTAGAAGGCGGAACTTGCTCACGCAGCAGCCCGGCCATCGCAATCAAACAGTCACGAGTCTGTCCCCGTCGAGTCCTGCAAGTTTCAGCTTACTTGTCCAGTATCCTAGGCGAACTAAAGGTTAACCTTTGGGAGTATATAGCTCACCAGCAGCTTCTAAAGGCCGGCTACTCAGAATGTAGGGGCCTCAATAATTTGAATAGGGGTTTGCGGTTGAGTATACAAAAACTGAATATTTGTTCCGACCCTCTATATTAAAGTGTCCGGAACTTGTATACTCTATTGCGAAACATAGATCCAGAACGCCTTCTTAGGAAAGAGAGCAAGAATCCGTTTCTTCCGGGCTCCCTGTTGACAGCTGGAGAAGCCCCCAACATTCCCAAGCAGCTCCAGACCGTAAGAGTCTCGCTGGACTCTCGGTTAGCTGTTTAATCTTAAGGCGCATGCAGCTACCTAGTATATGCTTAAGCGATAAAGAACCCTTCATGGGTAATTACGGCCCGAAATATACTAGATGCACCGGAGCCAGCATAGCACAAGCAGAGCTGCAGTGCTTAGGCTTTGGGGCTTTAGTGTCGAGAGCTTCACGGTTCTAGTCAAAACAAATCGTAGCTTTGTAAGACTTCGTTTGTTGGCTGGGTTCTTCTGAATGCCTAACCCCTCAAAAGTAGGTAAAATAATAGCCCAACACCTATAAAAGGCCATTATTCTACATACTTTTTTTTGTGGTCCAGGTAGCTTGAGCCTGCTGAAACCCGAAGGGTCCGTTGCCCCCATAGTTTACATTTTGGCAATACAAGCTACTATATGGGAGTTTCCGAAAATAGGGGACCCTAATTAGTATAGAACCCTAAATAGTCGGATCCTTATTATCAGGACCCCGAAATAAGGTACCCCAATTTTCGGAAACTCCCATATAGGAACCACCGTCAGCCCCAAGTACACAACAGACAAGCGCACAGAACCCTCCACTGTAAACCCGAATACAATCCTACATAGCCCACAGGGAAAGAGCCTTAGAGACGCAGTGCTTCTGCCAGCAGCCAGTAGCAATTCAGAGACTGTCAGATGTACGGACGTTGTTCTTGCTAGTCTAGTCTCCCCTTCATGCCCTGTATCAACTCGCCATCATCCCCAGGAATCCCACGACAACCCTTCTTTAACTGCAAGTAAGATGCCATTCAGTTTGAAACCTTTTCCAGATTCTCCCCGAGTGGAGGAGTCGCCTGCAATCCCAATCTTTCGGGCCCACGGTTTGGGCTTAGGGTTTAGGGTTTAGGGGTTAGAGGCATTAGGGTTTGGGCTTAGGGTTCAGGGTTTAGGGCCGAATGATTAGGGTTTATAGGGGTTTTACGGTTTAGGGTGTCAGGTTTGGATCTTTTTTAAAGGTATGCATGGGGGGATTCCGGAAACCCATGCTTGTGAGATGCTTATCCAAATTTGGACCCAATCCGAAACGCTACTTTGATCCCCAAAATGTATAGAATAGTAGTATAGGGGCCTAAATAATTTCCTATGCGATTTTGGGGTGTTCCTTATTATAATTACAGTATAATGGGCCCCAAAACCCTATTCTGATTATTGAGGCCCCTATAGCAGCCTTTTGTACGTGTTGGGCCATTATCTTACCTACTCTGGGTGGTTTTGGTAAACTTAGACCCTGAACCCTAGAGCCCGAACACAAAGCCTAAACCCCTTTGGACCGCCAGTCTTCTCAGCATCCCTACGATGCAGCCTTTGAGGAACAGGCGACTACGTCTTGAGGCGTAGGGGCACGTAAGGCTTGACAGGTCTGGGAGTTTAGGGTTTAGAGTTTGGGAGCTTAGGGTCTTGGAGTTGAGGGTATAG
Source organism: Symbiodinium sp. clade A Y106 (assembly GCA_003297005.1). NCBI lineage: Eukaryota > Dinophyceae > Suessiales > Symbiodiniaceae > Symbiodinium > Symbiodinium sp. clade A. The sequence goes on from BGNK01000226.1 coordinate 283,743, forward strand.
GCTTTCTCAAGAAGCTCAGACCTCCTAGCCGCAGTTCATACCAAATCATAATTTAGGGGTTTAGGGGTTCAGGGAGTGTTTAGGGTTTAGGGTTTAGGGTCTTAGGGTTTAACCTGCAGCCCCAAACCAGACAAGATGGTAGGCGATGTAGGCGATGACCTGTCAATTGCACGGCCTAACCCTTAAACCTGTAGGGGCTGGGGATCCACCGGAAGAGTAAGAAGGGAACCCAGACGGTCCATAAATACTAGGATTGTGGGATTAAGGCCTCCCAAACAGCATCCCCACTGTTGCTAGTTTTTCATGGAACCGAAGCCTAAAACGCTCAAGGTTCTGAAACCTCAAGCCTAAACTTAGGTCTGAACCTGTCCTCAGCCCACTGGCAAGGTATAGGGCGTCCGAGCACTAATCACGAATCATTCTTCATCCACGTTCTAAGATTTTGGACTTCACAGGTACCTGGGCCCCAACACTATGTAGACATGATGACAATGATAACCACTAACAACAATAATAACAATAATGGCCCCTAATAGGTCTTGGGCCCATATTTCTGCACCTACTGTTGGTGGGTTTAGGTGGGCTCTAAACTTGACACCCTAAACCCTAAACCCCAAGCCCTAAACCCCAAGCCCTAAACCCTAAACCCCAAGCCCTAAACCCTAAACCCCAAGCCCTAAACCCTAAACCCCAAGCCCTAAGCCCAAAACCCCAAGGCCTAAACCCTACACCCGAAGCCAAGCCCTCGCAGCCTTGGTTTCATGCGCCTCCTCGGCCTTTCGGGTACCAAGTCCGGCAGCGGTGCCTGCACGGCGCAGGCGTTTGGGGTTCGGAGCTGAGGGCTTCAATAAACCCTAAACTAAACCCTAAACTAAACCCTAAACTAAACCCTAAACCCTGGTTTAACAGTTTAGGGTTCAAGATTTATGGTTGAGGCTTCAAGACTTCGGGCAGCTAGCGCACGGAATCTAATGCTTAGGGTCGAGGGTATAGCTGGGTTTAGGGTTTAAAGGGTTTAGGGTAACTAGTATCCAGAGACTTCAAAAACCTTCAAGCTTTCCCTCAGACTGTGTAAACCGCAAAGACCTGTGCAACAACCCTAAAAGAACCCTTGCCAAATCCCGCAATTTTAAGGCCGCTCTGTATACCTCTCAGCGTCCATGTGGTATAGGGCCTCAATACTTAGAACGGGAGTCGGGGGTGTAGTCAGGTATAGCTACATTACGAAATGTTAAAGATTCAGGCCCCTCAATTTCCCCTTAAGAAAGCATATACCTCGGCCCTAAAGTACCTGCACAGGGTATAGGACGCCCTTTACAAAACAAACAATATGCTTCGAAACCCCGAGGGCCCAAAACGAACTGTATGACCTCTCTAGGTAGTATATGGGCACATGGAGCCTTAGGGTTTTAGGTTCTCGCTACCTATTTTAATAATTCCGGGCAGACTGGTCCCAAGCCTTTCCAGACCAGCGACACCGTCTTGTACCTGTGCATTTGGGTTTATAGTGAACCCCAGAAAGTTGGAACATCGACTAAGGATGATTCATGCTGGGATTCCCTTTGCTTTACTTTAAGGGAGTGAGGCTAATGATGTTCCAACTTTCTAGCTTCTACTGTAGGGCTTAGGAATTAGGAACCTGTGCATTTGGGAGTGTACGGAGACCTTCATGTCGGACCTAACCCAGCCGGTGTCGGCTTCACCACACGCGCATCCATTCCCTAGAGCTCCCCATCACCCCCGGGACCACATCATCATCATCAGCAGCATCAGCACCATCGGCAACATAATCAGGAGCATAGACATCACCATCATCATAATCATGTCCCCCCTCTCCCCTCCTCCTGCTGCTGCCACTGCTCCTCCCCCTCCTCGGTAGAAGCGTTGCTATCAAAACGAAGAAGCAATAGACCAGTAAGCTTTGACACCACCAGTTCGTACCAAATCTGAACCTTCCTAAATTTCGGCTTTCAGATGTAAGCCTTGAGACAGATTCTGAGCCGTAGCTATTTCCGAAGACCGTAAGGCCTTACACAAACATGTTCAGAAGCCTGGAATGCTGTATTTCCGAACCCTCCAGCCGGCCACGACGACTACGTAGAGATGCATAATATAGGGGCCTTAATGAATAGAACAGGGTTTGGGGGCATATTATACTATACTTATACTAAGGAACCCACAAAAGAATAAATAGGTAATTCTTAAGGCGCCTACATTAGGTTCTGCAACTCTGCATCCCATGCCATACCCTATGTCCTCGGAACATTACAGTAATTGACAGACAATTTTCACTGTTTTGGGCTTGCAGGTGTCGGCGTCTCTCCTAACTTCATGAATCGCTATCCTAAACTCTATTAATAAACTCTAAACTCTGAAATCCTAACCCCTGGAATCCTAACCCTAAGCCCTAAACCCCGAAACCCTAACCTCGGACATCCTAACCCTAAACCCTACACCTTAAACTCCTGCGTATGCCAAGCAACACGGTCCATGTCCCCATGCAGCAAAGGAGGAGCTGCAACACGGCGTAGACGTTACCTTTTTAAGCGGATCCCACAAGTCTGCACCAATAAGATAGACAAGCCAGAAGTGCTAACAAGCTACATCTCAGTAAGCTTAGAAACCTTATAAATACCTTAAGCCTCAGAAACCCCAGAAACATCCAGAAACACTCGAACCCTGAACTTTAGCGCACACATTCGGCTCCGAAGCCTGCACCCGAAAACACATCGCCGAACGACCAACCATGTGAACACAGTCCAGTAGCATTTTCGCCCGACATGTAGGCCAACAACACCCTACCGTTTCAGGGGAATTTATCTGGACCTTGAACCCTAAACCCTAAACAACAGCAGGATTGTTGCGGCTACAGGCAAACCCTAAAACCCAGAAGCCTGAGAAATCAACTTCGAGCACTTCAACTAAAACCTCGCAGGACCCGACACGAAAATCCTATCTATACCGCGTCAAAACATATATATATAGTATATAATATACACACACATACATACAAACATATCTATATATATATGTAAACAAATACGTATGTCTGCATGTATGTATGTATGTATGTATGTACGTATAAAATGTAAGTATGCACGTATGTACATCTGCACGTATGTACGTATGTATGTAGTATGTACATATGTACGCATGTACGTACGTATGTATGTATGCATGCATGTAGGTACGTATCTATGTCTGTATGTACATATGTGTACAAATATATACATATATATATACAAATAACTATATACAATCTGTGTATGTAGATGTAGAGTGCTGTGTATGCATAAGCCCTCGGGTTATATCATAGTCAAAACGGAAAGCTATACCGACGGAGAACCCGGTCAAGCCCTTAAAAATATTGCAAGGAGACTTTAAGCGACGATAACTTGAAACTGACGACTAGCATAAGCCCCAAGCAGCACAAGCTGGTGGAGAAAATGAACCCGACATTCCGGCTTGGCGGAGCAGATATTCCCAATAGACACCTCGACCCCCTTAACCCGAAACTCGGGAGATGAAACCTGAAGGTTCAAGAAAGCGCCTTAATATTAGGGTTTTGGGGTATCCCATACTAGAACTATAATAGGAACCCTGCGGAAAAGTTGTGAATTACATATTATGCTCCAAGGAGTGAAAGACTCGAAGTTTCGGTGCGCTGGCTCGAGGGGATGTCGAAAATTAGGAGCATGTGGGTTCTCAGGGGTAGTGCTGTTGCAATTGGGCTAGGGTTTAGGGTTCAGGGTTTAGGGTTTAGGGTGTAAGGGGTTGAAGGTTATATCAAGTAATATTGTATTTCTATAGACCCACTCCTCTTTTGGTCAACACCAAGTCTTCCGCAAGCCCGAGATCATCACATCAGAAAATACGACAAGCTAAAACCCCTGAAACTGTAAAGTCCAACCCTGTGAAACCTAATCCCTGCATCCTCAAGTCCTGCTCCACGAGCCACAGTGATTTCTACATCGTTGCGATCTATCAGCATAAAGGCCTCAAGAGTCAGTATCCCCTGGCGGTCCCTGAATTTTGATACGAGCTGGTATACCCCAAAACTGATTTTATTCGGTAATATGCCCCACAACTGTTCATATAGAGCCCGAAACTATTTCAAACACTGAGGCCCTAAACCCTAAACCCTAAACCCTAAACCCCGAACCTTTTAAGGCCCCACAGTCAGGACCCTGATTGTTTATACGAACTGGTATACCCCAAACCTGTGGTGCTTAAGTAATATGCAACCCCAAACCCTGCATCTTATAAGGCCCCAGAGTAAGGACCCTGCGTCCCCCAAAGTCCAAGATGAAGCGTGCCGTGATCGGTGCCAGGAAGCGGCTGACCTGTGGGCTTCTGCGGCTTGGGGGGGGGGGGGAGTTGCTGGGTTTAGGATTCAAAACAAAATTTATTTTCAGGGTTTAGGGTTTAGGATTCAAAACTAAAAACAAAAAACCTGTACTTGCTTTTCTGTATTTTGTGAGGTTTGGGGTTCCGAGTTCGAGGGTCTATCCATACATGCCACATGCATGGAAACCAAAACCTTCCTTCTTGCACGTGGTGCCATGGCTTAAAATCCTGCAAACCCGACATAAAATGGCCCTAGAGGTAGGTTTCTAGCTTGGCGAAATTTGCGGCTCCGGGCTTATGCTTCGGGGGCCTGTTTTATTTTAATTCGTCCCCCAGAGACCCTTCGTTGAAAGGCCTGAGTTTCAGGGACCGGAGTCCAGATGCCTGAAACAAGGCTTGTTAGGGTCTGGTTTTTTTGGAGCTCCTTTTTATGTCTGCCCAATCGTCTGAGCCTACATAAGGCCATTGGCAGAGGGCTGTGGGGGACTTACGGCCCCACAACCCTGCTAGGGTCTGGGGTTTAGGGATTAGGGTTTAGGTTTATGAATGGCTTTCTGCTTTAGGTCTGAAGCGTAACATTTGAAGTTTACGGTTTCGTTTGGATCTACGGGCTTGTGAATAAGCACACGAAACCCTGAACTTAGCCCTAAGCTTCTGGGACAATCGGCCAGGCACCTCCCCCTAAGGGTCCATGTAAACATATAGTATATGTTTAGGCTTAAGCGTACTCCCTGTAAAGGTACTTTCGGGCCAAAGTATATACTAATATGGGCACATGGGAGCAGGTTCTGTACTGGAATGGAGTCCCCTCTTCACCAAGCCAGGCGGCATTCACGCCCATGATGTTGCGCCTGATTGATGGCCACAAGCCCTTCTAGGCTCCCGAGCATAACTAATATCGATACTCATCGTGACGGCAATAAGAATGAAGGTAAAATAAAGTAGTAGTTGAAACACTGATAACCCTTATCATCAAAGATACCCTTTCTCTAGTACTCAGCTTCCTAGGGCAAGCCCAGAACAAAAAGGCAAAAGCGTACTACTGGGGGACCGAGCCTAAACCGTAGACTCAGCCCTGGCAAACTGACACAGGGCACCTCTAACCAAGCTTGAACTCGCCCCTTATTGTAGAGTTTAAGGTTTAGGGATTGGTTTCGGGTTTATAGGATTCCCTAATCTGCTGCACAAACCCATATTAACCTCTGAGGGTCGATGTTGACCCTAAAAGTATCTGTGAAGGAACTTCTTCATGGCCACCGCCGCAGGACACGACCAAACCCTCAAGCCTGAACGATGCTTCTTGCTTTTAGGTCGAAGGCTCCTTCCGTGGTTTTGTTTGAGCCCCTTTCCTGGGTTTAGGGTTTTAGACCCTAAGCCCTAAACCGGGCGACTCAAAGCTCCCCCAAAGTTGAGGCTACACTCCGTGGCGTAGGGTTCAGGGGCCAGGCTAGGGATACCCTGGCAGAAAGCGACTACAGTGCGCCGAGGTTAACCCTACCCCGTATGACCTGCAATCCGGAAACCCCTCTAAATTCCTCAACTCTAAACCCTAAACTCTTAACTCTAAACCCTTTTCTCTCCATAGTCCGGCGAGTCCTGGAGATACGGTCCGAACACAAACACCACTCTCCGCAAAAACTAGCCCTGGGATGCTCTCACGGTTTAGGGTTTAGGGTTTAGGGTTCAGGGCGCTACAGCTGAGGCTGCCACACGCGATATACTTCCTCGAAGGCAGGAGGTGTGGGATGTTCAGGAAATCAAGCCGGCATAAAGCCCACATGCGAAGAGTAATAAAGATCCTTGGTGTGATGAAAGTCCCTAATCATGCTTTCGGTCTTGTTCCGGGCTAATGAAGCTCCAAATTCAAAACCAGTCCAAATGACGAATGAGTTTAGGGTTTCGGGCTTCGGCATCTAGAGGGGTCCTTGATGCAGCTTAATTCCTTAAACCCTAAACCCTAAACCCTAAACAAGCAGATTGAAGTTTCCGACTGCCCTCCCTTCATGGGAATCACAACCAAAACCCCAGCAGCTGTACGACTTCGGTGTCGACATTAATGGAAAGTGAATAACAAAGACTTGCCGGATCCCTTTCGAGCAGAACAGCCTATGGAAGGAACCACGGTGCATATGTCTTGAGACATTGACCGCAAACCCAGAAAACTTCAACAATCCAGAGCTTGCAGTAGCTCTATTACTAAATACTCGAGCCTGAATACGAATCATAGTTCAGCACTGCATGCTCAACTCTGCACATAGACCCTGAGTGCCCCAGGCTCTACGTTCATGCATGTAGGGTTCGGAGTTCAGGGTGTTGGCTTTGAGGGTTTCGAATCTCGGCGTGTGGGTTTGGGGATTTACCAAGACTCTCAACAGTCGAGCTCTTACACGAAACTCTCCACACACAAACCTAGCCCTGAACCCTCAAACCGAGCCAGGATGCGATGCTGTAGGACGTGCCAGGGGTAGCTGCACGGCACCCCCAACCCTCGCCAATGCCGTTGGCCACCTCATGCTCTCGGAGTTTGATATCAGGCTCTGTATACGGCTTCGCTCAACAAGCAGGGTTCTTTAGTTTAGCTTCTTGTTGTAAGATCTGAAATGTAAGGTTTAGGATTCAGCGCTTAGGTCCAGGGCTTCAATGGTTTTAGGGGTAGTCTTTGACAGTATGTAGGGTGCTACTCGTTTTCAGAGCACCACCCACTTGGCCGTAGAACGCGCAACCCTGCAGATAGCAGCTCAAGTTGCAGGCAAGAGAATCCCCTAAACCCTAAACCGCTAAACCCAAGCGAATCCTGCAAGATCATCCTGCCGCTAAACGCGAGCCTGCAGCTGGCCCAATGCTCATATACATATAAACAATAGTAACCGTATGTAAGAAGAAGACAAGAAGTAGAAGAACAACAGAAAACAATCACACAAAACCAAACTAAGCATGGTGACAAAAGTAAGCATCATCATCAGCAGCAGCATCATCATCATCAGCATCATAACCAAAGTCTTAACAACCGTGCAGAAAACTATGACCATGAAAAAGGTTGTAATACTAATACCAATTATCATATCAATATCGCTAAAAATGGTAATAATAGCAATGATAATAATAATTGTTTTCCTAGTTCTATAAATCGTTGTTTGAAACAGTAGCTATTTTGATCACTATTTCGATACTAATAAAAGCACTCATAACAAGATTTATCCGTGTTAACAGTAAATACGAGAACTAATGACGATGATATTGAGATTATGCGTCAGTAATATTATTTTTATTTTTATTATTATTTTTACTACTATATAGACTATAACTGTTTCTATAATTATGGTTAATACTACCCTTAGTATTCTTACTACAAACAGCAACCATAACACTAATGGCACTTGCTCCCAGGAACGCTGGCACCGCCGTAGACGATAGCGTCAGCGAGCAGCAGGCTCCCTGCACCTAGCACGATGCCGAGGAGCTCTGTGGGTGCAGGGTTTAGGGGTTTAGGGTTTAGAGTTTATAGGGGTTTAGGGTTGAGGGTTTAGGCTCCATTTACGGTATCTCAGGCGTTTGACAGTTTAGGGTTTGGGATGCAGGTTCTAGGGTTTAGAGGGTATGAACATGTATAAGCACTGTTCTGGCATGTCTTCGGGATCGAATAATGCTTGCATGTCCTCTACCCAGAAGCCCTCTCTTGCATGGGAGTTGAACCTTACACGCTTCTCGGCCTCACTAGGTCCTCCAGAAACCCTAAACACCAAAACCAGGGTTGGAAGGATAAGGACCCCAGCTTGAGAAGTGGCTTGAGCTTCCAACTCACTGCTATGGGGTTTAGGGTTTGGGGTTTAGGGTGTAGGGTTTACAAATTAAATTACTAACCAAACGGAAGCTATACGTACTCCAAATCCCTGAACGCCGCGGGGGGTTGGGGGGGAGGGGAGTTCCCTAATCAAATCACCCGGCTCCTTTTGTGGAAGGGGACCTTGGGGTCACTGAAGTAAGGATCCGACCCAGTCCGGGTTAAAATGGTTCTATATCATTCTCGGCCCCTTTATTCTCTGAAACTCACACCTTGCTGTTGTTGCTGTTGCCGCTGCTGTTGCTGCTGATGCTGCTGTTTCGATTTCTCTTGCTGGTAATGTTGCTGTGTATGTTGCTATTGCTTTTGTTGCTGTTGATGTTGCTGTTGCTGGGGTTGCTATTGCTGTTGTTATTGTTCAAATCTACGTGGTTGACTGTTTGACTGTTGCACTGTTGTTGTTTTATTGCTGTCAAGAATGCTGTCGGTCAGTCGGTCGGTCGGTCCGTGCATCCGTCCGTCGGTCGGTCGGTCGGTTGATTGGTTTGTTTGTGGGTTCCTGTTATTGTTCTTGTTATTGTTCTTGTTGTTGTCGTTGGTGGCCAGAGCCGGGAAGGCTGAAGGTACCATCAGCGGCGAAATCCGAGCCAGGAAGTCGGCAGCTTGGGTCGCCTACTGGGAAGGGCGCACCCGCATCTTCAGATGCAGGCGTCTCGCTGCCCTCCGCAGAGGGGTCCTTCTACGCTCACTCGTGCTAAGTAAGCTTACCTTCGGAGCGGGCGCGTGGCCGCCCCGTCGCACTGGCGAGCGAAAGTGCTGCGCTGTACCGGGCCACTCTCGGCCTCAAAGCGACGGAGGATCAGCATGTTTCCCTGGCCATTGCCTGCTCCTTGTTAGGACTCCTCGACCCCGACTCGCTGCTGAAGGTGGAACAGCTGCGCTACCTGCGCCAATTGTGCGGGCATGCATCGGATGCCATGTGGGCCTTGATCCGTGCGGATGGCCCATATATGGAGTTGCTCCGAGAGGCGCTGGACTGGTTGTAGGCCAGGGTGAGGGCAACTTGCGGGCTGCCGAACCCCAGAGAGGAGTGGGCAGTTTGGACGGACCTGATCCAGTCCCGACCCGTGCTTTTCAAGGGCTACATTAACCGCGCCGGCGGCTTGGAGCAATGCCGCATCACCTGCTTTGCTGCCCTTCAGGCGTTGCACCGACTGCTTCGGCAGCTCAGTGAAGGTGACCGTTTGCCTGAAACGGAAGCCGGGGCCAGTCTTACCGAAGCATGTTTGATTTGCCGCAAGGGTTTTGCCAATCGAGCATCGTGGGCTATGCACGCTTCCAAGAAGCATGGCTACAGAATCGCGGCATCTATCTTGGCGGGCGAGAGCACCCTGTGTGCCGGCTGTGGCAAACAGTTCTCGCGACCAGCGCGGCTGCGGCGCCGCATTGGATGGGGTGCTTTTCAGCCAGCTGCAGGGAGCGTGGCAAGTCCTCCCAATGATGCGGAACCACCTGCCCAGGTAGCGGGGACTGTGCCAGAGGGTCCGGTTGGACTTGACCCTGCTAGTTACAGCAGGGGGCTTCTACGAGCTCTCCAGGACCTCGAGGAGGTCACTGCTGAGTCTGTCTGGGAAGCGGTGGGGTTGATTTCGTAGAGCCACTGGATACGCTTCGGGAGACGCTACGAATGTGGATGTGCCTCCCTGGCCTTCACGCGGCAGCGCCGCAGGCAGTCGAAGACGTTTTGTTGATGATGGATCCAACATTATGTTGCGATACCTTTTGTCACCCCAAGCAGCCTGGTGCGACGGGGGTATGCTGCGATGACTTGCCAGGCCCATTCACCACTGATATTGGCTTTGTCTTGTCAGGCCGCGTTGTCCAGTTCCGATTGGATCCGCCTCCTTGTCCGGCGTTTAGTTACCCCTTCATCGGCGGAGCTCCTCTCGCCGTGGCAAGGAAACAAACGGCATATGTCGAGGCTGCCTGCGATATCATTGGAGCTTTTGTCCAAGAAGCCTCCCGGTCCCGAGTGCGGTTGGCTGCCAATCGGGCGGCTATAGCCTCACTGGAGCCCGCAGCGACATGGCTTATGTCGGTGGGCTTCCAGGTTGACGAGGAGGGCTTCTGTAGTCCAGACGACTAGTTTCACGAATTCATTTTGCAATAGGCGCGACTTTACAGTCTCTCAGCCTGCGGAATGAAAATGTCGTTGGTGGTGGTCGTGGTGGTGGTGGTGGTGCTGGTGCTGGTGCTGGTGCTGGTGCTGGTGCTGGTGCTAACAATGGTACGGCTGATGGACAAAATCCTGCATGACCCTAAGGACCCTAAACTATGGGAATTATGGTATATTCCTTATTATGGGTCATGCAGGATTTTGTCCATCAACCGTAGTTGTTTAGGGTTCTCGTAGGGCTTCCATAAGGGCAGTATACAGGTTGTGCTTCTGTCTCAATTAGGTGTGCGTTTGGGGATCTTGAAATAGAGGATCCCACGGTGTAGGTCCCATATATCAGGTTCTTTCTGTTTCTGAAGTTGCTTTCTAAGGCTGCTGCTGCTGCTGCTGCTGGTTGGTGGTGCTGCTGTGGCTGCTGTCAATAAGCCCAGAAACAAGCCTTAAACGCACAAGTCCTGACTAAGGACGCAGCCGAAATCGCCAAACGCGTGCCAGTTGAAGAGCAGGAACACCTCACTGAGGCGATGGCAAAGATTTAGGGTTGAAGATGTTGGGTTTTGGAGTTTAGGGTTTTAGGGTTTTGGGCTCAGACGTTTCGGCTTCGGTCTTAGGGTTCGGATTTAGGGCTTAGGGTCTATAGGCTTTAGGGGTTTAGGGTTTAGGCGACCCCTAAACCCTAAACCCTAAACCCTAAATTGGAGCCATCGTTGGAGTAGGAGCCCTGTCAACCTCAACCCTGAGCTTCACGCGCTCTGTGCTCCCCATTGCAAACTCTACTACTTAGAGGCTCCTTAAAGGGTTCCTTAAAGGGGATCTATAAGGGCTGTTGTAAGATCCTTAAAGGGTTCCTTAAAGGGGATCTATAAGGGCTTTATAAGAGGGATCATGGGACTTAGGAATTAGGGTATAATTGGGGATATAAGTCTCCTAAGTGGGGTTAGGGTTATCCTAGTTATAACCTACTCAGCACCTTACTTGCTAAGTTCCATGATCCTACCCTACGCTTCAAGCCATCAGTCCGAAAACCTCAAGCAGCAGATCAGGAATCCAAAAATTGAAATTCCTAATGCAAGGACCGGGCAGTAGTAAGAAGTATGTATGCTTCTATTCCCCACAGGGCTCAGAACATCCCGAAGCGGGAATCGCTAGCAGCCCCAGTGCACAAGAGTGCACGCTAATCTCTTTTCACCCCTCCGAGCGAGAGCCACGGCCCTTTCGTCTCCGCCTTGGCACCGGCGTGAGAGACTGCACAGAGCCCGGTGCAGGGCTTCTATTCGGCGCCGTCGGGAACGCCGCCTGCTGCCACTTGAGCGGCACTTACGGCCCCTGGAAGGCCATCACTCTCAGCCGAGATACCGGCGGAGTATGGGCAAGAGAGGAGGAGGATGGCACACAGACAACCAGAAGTGGCAGTTGTGGGGCGGTGCAAAATCGCCCTCGCAGCGGCCCTGGCGATATGGTTCGGGATCGCAGGGTACGCAGGGCTCACAGAGCTTCCAGGACTCGCGTTTCCCGGCCTTCGACGCGGAGTATGTGGAGCTGCCCGCGACGGGGCACGAGATCGCCAAGAAAGAGTTCGATGCCACAGGTACAGACGAGGGTGCCTACAGCATGCTGCAGGACTTGCAGTCTATGCTCAACAATGCCCGGAAAGCCGAGAACCGGGTGGCCAAAGCCTGCAAGTCCCGGGAGCTGACCAAAGCACAGTGGCAGCGTTTCGAGGAGAAGCTCCGCCAGACCTACCACAAGGAGCACAAACGCTTCGAGGCCATGATGGTCAAGCACGAGAAGGAGATCATTGCGGCTCGCGAGGCGCAGGCAGAGGCGCGCGAGTCGATTCAGCTTGCGCGTCCTGCCGTGTCTGGCTCCGAGAACATGCTGGTGGACGCCGAGGACCACGAGTGGGAGCGCATGAAGGCCAAGTGGGAAGCGGATCAAGGAAGGGAGCTCGGTGCGGTGTATCGGAGAGCTTTGGCTGCTACCTACGAGAGTCCGCCGGGACTCCCCAGCCGGGTGGTGGAGCAAGTCCCGGCCACACCCTGTGCGCGAGACAGCTCGCACCTGGGCGCGCCCTTTACGGGTACATCCCCTCCTGCTGTTACGGATCCCTACTTGAAGACAGCTGGTGCGTCTCCGGTTGCCAGCCCTACCCCTGTGGGAACCACGGTTGGAGGTGCCAGATTGCAGGACGATGCGGCGCCCTCCCCTTCGGAGCCGGTGCGGCGTGGTCGACCGCACACACCGCGCGTCACCCCGTATGGTGGCAGCACGGAAGTGACAGAGGAGGGCACTACTTTGTGCGACAAGCTGACGGCTGCCAAGAGATCAGCCCTGCAGCCCTTTGGGGGCCCTGCGAATTGCGGATGTCCCGACGGAGGGAAGTGCCACCATCCTGGACGACGACCCGGACGAGCTGGAACACGCTGTTTTGAGGAACACCGCCAGTCCCGGGCTTGGTCGGATGGAGTGACGCTGAGGCAGCGACAGCTTGCGCCCCAGTTGGCAAGAGCAGCGCTGTTGCGGGAAACGAGACCCTGGGATCTTCCATGCCTGGCGCTGGCAGGTCCAGGTTGTCTCCAGTCCCTCGACGCGCGGCTCGTGCAGGGCTGGGGCTTGAGCTGCCTGCTGCCTCTTTCCGTGGACGGCCAAGGCGGGTTTTTGTACAGTTCTCCAGTGAAGTGCCTGCTCCTGCCTTTTGCAAGGGCTTTTGCCATCCATCCCGGACTGCCGCAACCTACCTCTTTGCTCAGTCATCCTCGGCTGACCTGGTCCCTCCTTGGGTTCTGGAGAGGCTGGTGTCATGCCCCCGCCTTTTCCGGGCCTCGGCCTTGCCCGATGCCTGCTGCCTGTCCCTACGGGATTACTGCCTCTCCGGGTTTTTGGTCTTTGGTTTTTCTGTGCCACCCGGTTGTGGTCCCATTGGCCCTTTTGGTTTAGTCCCCCCTTTCCCTGTTAGGGTTGGGCTGGGTCTAGGGCCTCCTATGCCTGCGTTTGTTCCAGGCTGCAAGCGCCCCGGAGCAGGAAGCGAGCGCGGAAGAGGTACATCGGTCGCTCTGGGGTACCCGCCGATTCCTGCGACGAAGGCCTTGCTTCGGTCAGGCGAGGGCTGCTGCCTATACTGCCCTTTTGTTGGCGAGCGACCTCGTTTTGCGATGCTTTTTCTCCACAAAGCTCATGCTCTTAAGCCCCTTTTGCTGCAGGATGGGGATGTGCGCGAAAGAGGCACATCGGTCGCTCAGGGGTGCTCGCCATCCCCACCTGCTCCTACCCCGCTGGATCGCTGTCCTGGCCTTCCCCTTCTCGGTTTTCCGGGTTTTGTTTCTGCCGTCGGCTGCGGGCCCCGCCTCGCTCCGAGCTGCACGTTGTGGCATGGAGACACAGGGTGTGATTGCTGCGTCGAGGCTGTTCGGGGCAGCCTGCCACCCCTCTCCCACTCGACCTGCTTCGGTGCCATTGCTGGGCAACTTCTTGCCTTTCTCGCAGGTGCCTTGGAGCCCCTCGCCAGAGCCACTTTTGGACTTTTTGCAGCTAGTGTGCTCGCAGTTCTCCTGAGGGCACTTTCTGCCAAGATCCCTCCCCTGCGAAGGTCTCTTCGGCCCTTATGTTCCGTCCGAGCCTGCGCTCCAGCGCTTGTGTTGGGCTGTGTTGCGTCCCCCACGCGGCCTTTATTGGCCTGGGCGGCAGACCCCCCCTCCGCAAGCCGTGGCGCGGTCAGCCGTTCTTCTCCTTCGCCGGCCTTCTGGCAAAAGTGTGCTGTGGCTCTTCTGGTGTATCACCTTCCTGTTTGCATCTGGGCCGCGCCTCCTGGCGTCAGCGACCTTGACACCCTTGCTGAGGATCTTGCCTCGCTTGTGCTTGATGCCTGGCCTGCCACGGAAGGGTTGTCCACTGCTGGGGCAGTGGCCTCTTCTGGGGATGCCGGAGGTGAGACACGCAGTCTTGCTGACATTGAGGCTGACATGCGCCACGCTGCGAGGTTTCAAGATTATGTGCTGCGTGCGCCTTTGTTGGATGCACCCCACCGGCCTGCGCCACTGCCCCCTGAAGCTAGACCGCCAGCAGCGCCCACCTCTGCTCCGGGAATCTTCCATGTCATGGCACCGCATTATCAACCTACAGCCATCGTCCTTGAGCTACCCCGGCCCTGCACGGTTGGTATGGTTACAGACATGGGCCGAGGCTCTTTGGGGCACTTGCAGCTTGAGTTCGCTCAGGATGTTATTCCCACCGTCCCGCAGGTCGGCGAGCTTTATGGAGCTCTGCTAGTCGTGCCTAGCTGGCTACAAGCTGCCGACATGGAGGCGGTAGTGTGGGACTTCCGGGCTCTCGATGGGCCGATGTACAGCGGTTTTGCTTGGAGCACTATGTCGCACGGCGACTGTGCCCGCGAGGCAGCGAGGCACGGCTTCAATGCTTGGTCTGCCTTTGCCTTTGGCAATACATACCCTGTGCCGCCAGGTGCGACTTTTCTGGCCACTCCAGGAGGGGTTATTCAGTTTCGACCTCCTGGTGAAGCGCCTCTGTGGTATGGCACCCTTCTGTCCCGTCTTAACACACGGACCCCCTGGGTGCGGGAGGTGACCCTCCCCCACAATCGCTCGGACCGGCCGATCTGTGTTTTGCATCATGACTCTCTCACCCTGTACTCCCGTGCAAGGTTCCCTGAAGGCCGTCCAAGAGAAACCATTGCCGGCTTTGTTGACCGTCAGGAGCACACTGCGATCTTCTCCACGCCGTTGGGGCATGGTTGTGGCCATTTGAGTCACCACGGTGTCGAGTGCAGAGATGTATTGGCAGTCTTCCCGCTGCGGCCTACTCCCACTCGACAAGGTCGGTTGGTCTTCCTGGACCCGCGCCAGATAAACTACCCTTTAACCTTCTTGTATTCGGAGGATGGTCGCATCCTTCCCAGGGATCTCGTGCGGTTTCTTGGTGTTTGTCCTCCACCCCTGCATCATGTTTCCTTCCTACCTGAGCCCGAGTTTGAAGGATACATCCTTGCCCAGGAGGGCGATACTATCGTGATTGGCTTTCGGGCTGATGCTGACTCCCCGGCTGAGGATGTGCCAACCGACTCTGAGGACCTCGGTCAGGACGAGGCCGAGCAGGTTGAGTCTGAAGTTGATCCGCAGGATGACCCTGTTGACCGGCCGGCCGATGTTGCAGGCCATGCGGATGCGCCACCCTTACGTGCCCGCTCCCGGTCCCCGCACCATGCTGCCGAAACCGATACTGAAGAGCCGGCAACCGATGCTCGTGTCCTGCGGCGTGATGCGCAGCACGGCCGTATTCCAGGCGAGCCTCCTCCAGGACGGCCGGATACCGAGGGCCATGTTGGCTTGACCAGGATCATTGCACATACCTTTGGGTTTTGGGCAGGGCAAGCTGGCGTGCCTCCCCCACGCCTTGCG
>BGNK01000226.1:301265-449890 GCA_003297005.1 Symbiodinium sp. clade A Y106
TGGTTCTGCAGCCCGCTCACCCCCCCATCCGGGACCACTTCGATCGAGGCATTCTTTCCGACAATGTGATCATTGTATCGCAGCAGGTTGCCAGAGATGAGGAGCATATCTTGTATGTGTTGGACATGCGGCCTGTGCTGTGTGGCTTGACGTGGGGGGTGGCCCGCCGTGGCCGGGTTCGTGTGCGGCCGATTCTCGATAGATTCTTCGGTGTCTGTCCGGAAGGTTATCAGGCTGTGATGCGAGGTGGTCGCACCGATCCCGGCGGCTACCCTGAATGCCTGCTGGTCCAACCTGGACAAGTCCTGTCTATACACTTTGTTGTTGCTCCGCAGGAAGGGGAGATGGGCATTGTTGACACAGACGCGGATGAGTCCTCCGACACCTCTGATGGAGGATCTGAGGCGTCCAGCCATGAGCCAGCTAGTGGCAGTGCCGATGTGCCCTCACAGCCACCACCACCGCCAGGGCGCCCTGGCCCTTCTGCCTCTGAGTTTCTGCAAGGTCCGACTGGGGAAGGGACCCGCAGCCGCTCACCGAGACGTTCGGCCAAGTCCTGCGGCTCCTCCGCTTTCCTGCGGGCCTTCTTTGTGCGGCCTGCCTGCTTCCAGATAGTTGCAATGTGGTGCTGGGTTTCTTGTCAGTATGTCCTTGCCTCAGGACCACCTGGCCTCACCTCTTCCCTTCTGGTTGCTGGGCTATGCTGTCACTTCACCGGGCGCCTCCCAGTGACCCACACTTGGCCACCTGCGAATCGGCTTGCTGCGCCTCTATGCCCTGCACGGTTTGCCGGCGCAGGACGCCAATCCCGGTTGAGGAGGAATGTTGGCCCTGCCTGCCGCCGGTGCCTGCTCGTCCTTGGTCTTGCTCTTTGCTGCCNTGCGCCTCTATGCCCTGCACGGTTTGCCGGCGCAGGACGCCAATCCCGGTTGAGGAGGAATGTTGGCCCTGCCTGCCGCCGGTGCCTGCTCGTCCTTGGTCTTGCTCTTTGCTGCCAACCCGGTCAGGCCATGCAGTTGCCATCGCGTCTCTCTGCTCAGCCCCTCTCTTTGCCGGAGAGCTCCCTGACTAAGCCGGCCCGGTTGCCGCCCTGCCAGCGACCATTGCCCACTCCTTGTCGGGCGCCACGTATTGGTCTTGATGCAGCTCGTGTTGGTCCTGCCGGCGACTCCACGCCCTGCTTGCATCCTGCTTCGCTGGCCATTGATGCACCTGCCGTATTCCCGAAACATCGGGATACCCTGTTGGAGCTTGCGGCCGCCGATGCTAGGTGTTATGCATTTGCTCTTGCGGCCTCCTATCTTGAGGTCCTCTTCGTCCATCATGCATCTGTGCCCGGCTGTGTAGAGGCCCGGGCTGTCCCCCGGGAAGAGGGGATCTTCCCCGTCGGTTCCGGGAATCGGAGCCCCTTGCCGCGAGTTCTGTGCCTTGAAGGGCTGTTACGAGGTGATGCTCGCTTGGGACGCTGCAGCCTCCCTACTTCCCCCCAGACCGTGCACGCGGAGGAGGCCACGGGCCACCCCAAGGTTGTTCCCGCCCCTGCACGGTCTCTTCCTCCGCCGCAGCCCCCTTTCGGGGTTCCTGGCAGTCCTGTCTGGACTGAGCAGCTTGCTAGTACGTCCCTGATGCCTGGTCCAAGCCTCCAGGTAGGTGGCGTGCAGCTCCCCTTCTCGCTTTCTCAACTTGCTGCCCTTTTTGCCCCGGAGGCGGCCATGTTTGATGCTGCGCAAGCGGCCGCCTTTTGCCCTGCCCTCGCCAGCTGCTGTTGGTTGGATGTGGTCAATGAGCTCGCTCAGGCCTCCGTGACCTGTGGGACGGCCACCCTTGTCTGTTATACCGATGGCTCCTACACTGAGGGTAATGGTGCTGCGCCCCTTGGGCCTGTGTGCTCTTCCAGCGTAGCACTCGTGCTATTTGGTTCGTACATGGGGCCCTTCCTGCATACCTTGCTGAAGCCGGTTTTTGCGCTTCTCCCTTTCAGGGTGAGGTCGCAGGCCTTCTTGCGGCGGCATTGGTCACTGCTGCTGTTTTTCCTCACTCTGCTGTGCACTTTCTTTCGGACTGTACGTCTGCCTTGAGTATTGCCGAAGGGACGTGCGCCTACGCGCCGGGCACCCTCAGCCAGGCTATGCGCCACGCCCATTGGTTCCGTTCCGTGCTCGTTGGCCATTCTGACACCTACGGTCATATCCGAGGGCATCGAGGCCATGTTGGCAACGAGCTTGCGGATCTTCTTGCTAAGACGGCATCTCGGCATTCCCAGGCCTCCTGTGGTCTCCTTGCCTCACGCCCACTTCTGGAGCAGTGGCTCCGAGCTGGAGCTCCTTACCTGCCATGGGCTGGTGTTGCTTACGCGCGTGCAAGGGGAGACCAGACCCTCCCGCCAGCCGAGCGTGTTGGCCTTGGTGATGACACATATCACGCAGGCTTACAGCCGAACCAGCTGCTGGCCCCCTTTCTCCCAGAGGGTTCCTTTACCGCAGCCCCTGTGGCTGCTGTATCTTCCCAGACCGCCCCGGGTTCTGAGGACCCTTTGTGCAGTGTCCTCCGCCTAACCGTTGCCACTTTCAACACCTTGTCCCTCGGGCCTTCCGCCGAGGCCGATGCCGGTCTTATGCGAGACATCGAGGGACTCGCATACAGGCCCGGTCGAGCACCCTTGCTGGCTGCGCAGCTCCTGTCCCATGGTATTCAAGCCGTTTGCCTGCAGGAGACCCGCGCGGAGGAGGGTTTCACTAAGGTTGGGGGTTTTCTTCGATATGCCAGTGGGGCAGTCAGAGGCCAGTGGGGCACGGAGTGGTGGTTTAGAGACCATTACACCTTGCTCCAGAGTGCGACCGGAGAGGCGTCTATCTGTTTTGATGAGCGGTACTTCGCTGTTGCTCACACAGATGCGCGACGCCTCTTCATCCGTTTTGTCTGCCGACATATCCGGCTCCTGTTTGTCGGGGTCCACGCCCCTCACCGTGCCACGGAAGGCTGTGCTCTGGAGGAGTGGTGGCTCTGTACCATTAGATTGGTCAAGCAGCATAGCCGCGATGACTTCGTCATCCTTGCGGGCGATTGCAACGCCGCGCTGGGATCCGTGCCTACGGTTCATGTGGGGCTGTTGGGGGCTGAGACTGAGGATGTTGCCGGGGAATACCTGCACTCCCTCCTGCGATATGTTGATGGTTGTGCACCCTCCACCTTTGCTGATTGCCACCGGGGTGCCACCCACACCTATGCACAGAAGAGAGGAGGCCGTCTGAGCCGTATCGATTATGTGTGCGTGCCCCGGTCTTGGGTCAACGGAGCTTGCGCCTCCTTTCCTGCCCCTGGTTTGCATGCGGCTCACAGTTGTCCTGATCATGTGGCCACCGCTGTCGCCGTTGCAGTGCCTTTGCCTGTGCGCCCTGGCTGCAGGCGTGCTCGCAGGCGCACTTTCCGGGTCAGTGACTTTACGGCCCCCGAGCATGCACCGGCGATCATACAAGCCTTGACCTCTGTTGCCTCGGTTGCTTGGGATGTCTCTGCGCACGCGCACGCTGCCATCCTCGTCTCCAGAGTTCAGGCGACTCTTGCATCCTTCAGGCGGAACAGGGCAGCTGCACCCCACCGCACTTATCTGCAGCCGGAGACTTGGCGTTTGCAACAGCAGGTTGCTGCAGCTAGGCGCTCCCTCCACAGGCTTCAGCAGCGCGTTCGTGGCCAGTTCTTGGCTATCTGCTTTGACGCATGGTGTGGTCGGAGGCAGCACACAGACTCTGCTCTGGGTGCACGCTGGTGGCGGGCTGCAGACGTAGCCGCCGCTGCCCATCATGCTGTGCTGCGCCAGTGGTGTGTGCAGCTACGCAAAGCCTGTCGCGACGACAGAGCTGCACACTTTAGTCGGCTTGCCGATAAGATCTCCTCAGGGCCTACGGAGGAGGTCTTTCATAATCTTCATGCCCTGCTGGGGCATCGGAGAAAGAAGCCGTACCGCCCAGAACCTCTGCCAGCACTCAGGCATGCCGACGGATCCCTGTGTTCGGATGGCGACGAAATCCTTGCCCGGTGGAGGCAGCACTTTGGTGCATTAGAGGCGGGCCGTGAGCTTTGCCTGCCGGCCTTCATGGCTGGAGTCGCATCTGGCATCCAATCTTCGCGAACCGTCCCGCTAGATTGGCCCCTGCCTGACTCTATTTTAGAGCTCCCCACCGAGGTCGACATCCAGCGGCTCCTTGTTGCTGCTAAAGCAGGGAAAGCGCCGGGGCCTGACGGCATACCGGCAGAGTTTGGGCGCCGGTTCGCCAAGTACCTTGCCCCGCACCTGCATCGGATTGTCTTGAAAACCACCTTGCGTGGTTCTGAGCCGATTGGTTTTAAGTCTGGACAAGCAATTTGGTTTTACAAAGGCAAAGGTGCCATGGACAGTTGTAGTTCCTACCGTGCCATCCTCCTCCTCCCGTCGTGGGGGAAAGTTCTGCACCAAGCCACACGCCCCGCTCTCAAGCGGCACTTTCAAGCCAGTTCCCCAGACCTCCAGCTAGGTGGGAAATCTGGCATCAGTGTTGTTTTTGGCAGTCACTTGATCCGTGGTGCTGCCAGATATGCTGCCTCATGTGGCCGTGCCCACTTCACGCTGTTCACNGTCACTTGATCCGTGGTGCTGCCAGATATGCTGCCTCATGTGGCCGTGCCCACTTCACGCTGTTCACCGACATTGCATCGGCCTTCTATACGGTCATTCAGCAGCTCGTTGCCAACCGCAGCCCTGCTGTTGCTGATGATGCCGCGTTGCAGCAAGCCACTCAAGGGCTGCCTTTGTCTTTGGATGAGGCTGCTGCCCTCCGGCGTCACTTGCTGGAGCCCACTGCTATGAGTGCTTCTGGCGCCTCTGCCTGGCTTGAAGCTCTCACCTCTCGATATCAGGAAGGCAACTTCTTCATGCTGCGGGGGGACGACCAAGTTGTCGCCACCGCCCGCGGCTCCCGCCCAGGCTCCAGTTGGGCGGACCTCGTCTTCGCTGAGGTCATGACGCGGGTGCTCCGCCGCCGCGATGAGCTTCGCAATGAAGGCCTCCCGCACTCCGAGGCCATCACCCTGCCATGGGACGGGGCCAAAACTCTTGAGCCCGCCGATCCTGCCCTGGGTGCTGTCAGCATCGATAATGTGGTGTGGGCAGATGATGTTGCTGTCCCGCGTGTTACGACGCCTGATCGTGCTGCTGCGGCGCTGGCTTTCGAGACTAGCTGCCTGGTGGATTCCTTCAAGGAGTTTGGCTTTTCGCTTGCTTTCGGCCCTCATAAGACGGCAGGGGTGCTCACACTCGCTGGCGCGGGCAGCAGAACTGCTAAGCAGCACATCTTTGGTGTGGCTGGCCTGCGAGGGCAGATCCCAGTAGTTCTTGAGGCTGGTGGGGTTTCCTTACCACTTGTAGCCAGCTACCGGCATCTCGGGACGCAGCAGTGCCCAAATGGAGCCCTGAAGCCTGAGCTGCGCTACCGCATTGCCCAGGCCCGGGCGTCCTTTTCTGAGGGCAGGCGCAANCAGTGCCCAAATGGAGCCCTGAAGCCTGAGCTGCGCTACCGCATTGCCCAGGCCCGGGCGTCCTTTTCTGAGGGCAGGCGCAAGGTTTACAAGGTCACCTCCATCTCCGTCCGCCGCAAGGCGCACATTCTCGGTGCAACTGCCTTGGCTAAGCTTTTCCATGGAGCCGGGTCCTGGGGCCCCCTCTCCAAGGGTGAAACTAGGATGCTAACTGGCGCAGTGTGGGGCTTGTACCGGCCTCTCCTGGGGCTCGGCAGGGACGACGATCAACATGTTGATGCTTATTCCTGCCTGGCATTGCTTGACTTGCCCAGTCCTGCGGTTTGGTTGCGATTTCATAGGCTTCTTTACCTAGGCCAGCTTGTGACCTCGGGCCCGCCCGCCCTCTGGGCGGTCTTGCGCGCTGATCGCGCCCACGCCTCTCTACTCCTTGCAGACCTTCTATGGCTCCACAGTTGGACTTGGAGCACTGTAGACCTGCCGAATCCGGCCCATGATTGGCCTGCGTGGCTTGCCTTCATTCAGGCGCATCCGAAGAGGTACAAGGGCCGCCTTGTCAAGCGCGCCCGTGCTTTGGAGGGGCGGCGTAATGAGGTTGTTGCCGCCCTCAACTGCCTCCACCGGTCCCTCCTTGGGGTTGCAGGCCGTCCTCCTGCCGCCGGCCCGGGCAGCTCCCAGTGGCCTGAGGTCTGCATACCGTGCAGGCGTGCGTTCTCCACCCGAAAGTCCTGGGCAGGACACTGTGCTCGTAAGCNTGTGTGGGCGAGTAGCCTACCTGGCGTGCGTGTGGCAGCCTTTTCGCTCCGGTGGCCGGGGTCAGGGGCCCCTGGGTGGGGCGGGCCGGTTTTGGGGAGGCTTGGGGCGTTTTTTTTCTTGCAGGCCCCTGTGCTGCCAGCCACGGCTTAAGAAGCCATGCCTTCTTGTGTGCCGAGGATACTACTTGTCGCTCGTGTGGCAAGCGTTTCGCTTCTGTTGGCCGGCTCAGGCGACACTTGGTTGCACAGACCGGCTGTGTGGAGGCTTGGGGCAGTTTTGTTCCTGCAGGCACTGCGCCCACCCCGGTTCATCCTCAGGCCTACCCCGCTGTTGAAGCAGGGCTTTGGGATGCCATAGGCAGCCATGGGATCCGTACTGATGTTTCGGCCGGGCTGTTAGCTGCGTTGCTATCTGCCGACCCCTCCGAGGAAGGCCTGATTTGGAATACTGTTGCCGAGTATGTCGAGCCACTCGCGGTTTTGCGTGCCACAGTTGAGGAATGGAAAGCCTCCAACCCTTCGTGTGCCACTACTGCTGAAACGGCTGATAACGTCCTGCTTCTTCTTGACGTTGATTTACTCGCTGATTCACAGCAGCCCCCGCCGGCTGGCCGTGTTCCCTTCAGTGAGGAGGCCCCAGCTTGGGCCGTGCCGGGTGGTGTCCCCTTAGCTTGTGGACTTCCACGTCGCACACTGTCCCTCGCTGCACCACCAGGCAGTGTCCTCTCCCCGTGGTCTCCTACCAGTATGCGGCTTCGGGATGCGGCAGCTTACTCGTCTTGGCTCGAAGCTGCTTGTACAGCCTGTGCGCGGCTTCTTGAGAGCTCCAGGTGTCACCCTGGTTGTCTCTTGTGCCCAGGAGTTGCGGCAGCACTTGCACCTGCAGCAGATTGGATGCGCGCTGCGGGTTTTGAAGTGTGGGCCGACGGTGTCGCGACTCCGGCTTGAGCTTGTCTGTTTCACCTGGAATTCGTTATGCCCGGCGAGCGCCTGAACAAGGCTCAACCGCAGCGAATGAAAAAAAAATCTATTCCCCACATACTTCCAACATGATCTAGCCCAAACCCGTTTCCAATGATTAGCAATAATAGTAATAGTCGTTTCTCCTATGGTCTTTATGCATGATAAACCAGATTCTATTCTAACAATCTAGAATCTAGCTGGTACAATCTCACCGCATAAAACAGATTATTGGAAACCCTACACACTCAAACTCAGACTTTACACTGAATAACTAGCCCAGGGTTTTGACAAGCCTATGCTATAGTTTCAGGAAATGCCAAGAAATACTGTTACTCATTATTCCGACAGCCCCAATACTAACTGGGCTTCGAGAGGGATTCATAGACCGTCACGACCCTGATGCCGTTGCATCGATGCGTCATGGTAACCTCGTTTCCCTTGGAACGGTCTCGAAAGTGCCAAACGCCAAGCAGTCCAAACTCTGGCTCGTCAGCTCTACATCCTCAGAACAAAACCGACAACCCGAAACCGTAAACCCTTCAGTTCATGCTAATCGCGTGAAAGCCCCTTCAAACTTGCCTGGAACATGTTGCATGTAGGGCAAGCAGACAAGGACTAAAAGCTACTTCGCAGCTTGTCTTCCTCAGAACCCTAAGCCCTCAAGCCTGACCTAAGAACCTTTGGCCCAGCGACGCCGCAAAGGCCTTGGTTCTTGCAGGGCGCTTTGGGTTTCAGGCGTAGTGCGGGACGGCAAAGGCCCGAAACCCTAAACCCCACGCCATATACTCAGCTCTACACCTTTAAAGCCCTCAAGTTCTAGATCGTGAAACCCTAAACCTTAAACCCCTAAACCCTAAACACTAAATCCCTAAACCCCGAAAGCCCTAAACCCCACACCCCTAAACCCTAAACCTTAAGCCGCCTTAAGCCCTAAGCCCTCAATCAGTCTGGATCAGACACTGAGCCCGGTGGCCTGGATAGCTACGACCCAGAGAGCCCAATACCCCTTAAGGAATATGGCTTAAATCATATAGGGCTTAAAAATATGATTTAGGCTATATTCCTTAATTAAGGGGTATTGGGCTCTCTGGGAACCCTTCAAAAACCAGAAGGGCTTTGAGCTTAAGGTTTAGGGTTTAGGGTTTATTGGGGGTTTGGGGGTTTAGGGTTTATTGGGGGTTTAGGGTTTAGGGTTCGGGGTTTAGGGGTTTAGGGGTTTAGGGTTTATTGGGGGTTTAGGGTTTAGGGTTTCAAAAACCAGAACACTAAATCCAAAATTGACAACCTAAAACAAAATACCTTTAAAGGCCGGTCCCCACAGACCATGAGGCCTTTATTTATGAGGAAAATAGACCAGCCATATATCTTTGGGAGATCCCCATAAAGGAACCCATTAGGGTTTAGGGTTTAGGGGTTTAAGGGTTTAGGGGTTTAGGGTTTAGGGTTAAAAACAATTAAACAAGACGTGCTCGAACAGCCTTTGGAAGGGACTTTCAAGGGTGTCAGGGCTTGGGGGGGTTTTAACGGGGTGTGTAGAGGGAAAAACGCTGGTCAAGTCGATCAAACGCACATAGGTCACCTTTAAGGCTTAATGGCTTGGCGTGGAGGATCTATGGGTGTCGGAGTAAAGGCAAGCGAAGTCTGTAGCGTTGCAAAGGGGTTTAGGGTTAGAGTGGTAATATAAGGGCCTGAATAATTAGAATAGGGTTTCTGGCTTGGATATATTATAGTATAGTTAATTTTAAGGAATCTCCAGGAAGAGTATTGGTAAGTAATTAATGCGGCCCCCTACACTACTAGGTTTTGTGCTATGGGGCTGTTTAGGGTTTGGGATTTGGGCGCTTCTATGGTTCAGGGTTGTTGTAGATATGACTGGTAGGATTTGCATCAGCAAAGGGCAACCCCAAACACTAAAGTGGCGGTAACAGGAGGCAACCATGATTACTGCAATCATACCCTCAACGTCGCCATGAACGAGTCAGGCCCGGCAATGGGTTTAGGGCTTACCTATAGTCTCCATTGTAGTTCCTTTTGGTGGTTAACCAATTTTATGGTTAGGATCCTATAGTATAGATTTTGGTTAACCAAAAAAAGGAACTACAATGGAGACTCTAGGTAAAGAACAAAGGACTCGACAACCAGTGGGGCTACCGTCTCCTGAATCCTGGAGCCCTCAGCCCGGAAGCCCAATGCCTTACTGCATACCCAGAGACTCCAACATCCCTTAATTAAGGAATATACCTTCAATCAGAGTAGGAGCCCTACTATGATTTAAGGAATATTCCTTAATTAAGGGATATTGGAGTCTCTGGGTATACTGTACTGAACTAGGCGATTTACTGCCTCATCCGAGTGGCCTGCAGTAGATGCAGTGATAAACACTGTGGACTCACTGACAATCTTTCCTCGGCTCACATTGGGTATTTTGGGAACCTGAATATTCTTATTGTCATTATTGTTACTGATGTCGTTATGATGGTTCTTCTTCTTCTTACCCTAGGGCTCTCAGGACTCATATATTAAGGCTTTTGGGCCCAAAGACCATACTATATAAGGCTCTTAACCTATTTTGATCCCCAGGGTTATACTATCAGTACTTTTACTGCTCTGGTGGGGGGTCTCCTGGGCTGCCTGGGAGCCTCGGACCTGGGGTTCGGCCAAGCCCAAACGATAAAACCCAGAGGAGGAAGTTTGTCGGTTAAGGATGTGAAGGGTTTAAATAGAGATGTGCGGGGTTTCGAGATGGTAAGGGTTTAGGGATGTGGAGGGTTTAGGGATGTGTACGGCTCAGGGATGTTGCGAAAAGATGTTGAGGGTTTAGGGATGTCTAGTACGTAGGGTTCAGGGTTGAGGGTTTCGGGATTTGGTCGTGAAGCATGTTGGGTGGGTTTGGGGCTCGAAGATGCTCGAAGCTTGTATATGTTGACAAGCCATGCCTCATGGATGTGCTGATGACGGCAAACCCCTAGAACCCTCAAACACTGAGGCCCCCGTGAACCCTTAGCCTGTACATTCACTCAACAATTCGAGCCGCAGCCCTTTACACTCCGGCAGGTGATGCCTTTGTCCCCTCCAACCCTTTCAAAAAGCAGCAACAATCACACAACAAACTTCTAAACCCGCCTCCGGGAAACTGCACTCTGTCACATCACCAAGCGTCTCTGCAAAAGCAGCGTTGAAGTTGCCTGTGGAAGACACTGCGGCCATGTACTATGTATGATGCTTGTTGCTACCTCCGGCAAGCGGGGGCCGCAGCATGAAACTCCCTGCTTACGCAGAGTGGCGACAGAACCGTCGTAGACAAATCCCTCAACCCATACATACATCCTGAAACCTCACGTCCCTAAACCCTAAACCCCTAAACCCCGGAGAGCCACAGCTACGTGACATGGCGAGCAGCCAATGGGTTAAGGTTTCAGGGTCGGGCGAATGCTTCGTATTTCATAAATACAGGGCTTAGGGTTTAGGGCTTGGGATTTACCTGTAGCCGAAAAGACCTACCTTTTTAGGGTTCCTTATGTTTCTATATGTAGTTCCTTAAAAAGGTAGGTCTTTTCGGCTACAGGTAGGGTTTAGTCAGGGTTTGGGGTTGAAAATTTCGAGACCGAGGCACCGTCAGCATCAAGGAGGAAGCTGCGATCTGAGCACTTGACGGAGCCGTTTGGGGCTTGGGGGTTTGGGGATTAGGGTTTAGGGTTTCTTAAAGGGCTCCTCTAAGGGTTCTGTAAGGGTACTACAGAGGTTAGGGTTTAGGGTTTGGGGTTTAGAGTTTAGGCTTAAAGATTTAAGGTTTTCACGGGTTACCACGGATCGAGGGCCCATGTTTGGAATATATACTGCATTGTCGCTGTAGAAACGACAGGTTTAGGTCAAAACTCTGAACCCAATACCACGCAAACCCCAAACCCCAACACTGAATCTGAAACCCTAAACCATATAAAACGTAAAGCCTCAAACCCTATACTAAAAGCCCTTCAGGTGGACCATAAACTAAACCCTAAACCCTAAACCGTACTAGAAGCCTTCCAGAGGCCTTATAGAACCTTGGCAGAGGCCTTCTGGAACTCCACAACACTGGGTTTAGGGTAGAGGCCGGGTTTAGGGTTTAGGCCGGCTGGCAGCGGGACACAAACTGATTGCAAAACACCTCCCAAAGCAAGTAATGCTAGGCTTTGGTGGCTTAGGTTTTAAGCCAGTTTGTAGGGGAACTCCAGCTTAACCTGTGGGGTTACATAGGGGTTATAGTACCACAAAGATGCCAAAGGTGACTCATAAAGTTGGCTTGACCGAAAAAGACGACAATAGAGATTTATGGAGACTAAGTAAGCTTGTATCTAGAGCTGATAAGGCTTCCCATATTGGGAGTTTAGCCCTAAGTCCGCGTTCAGCTCTAAATCCGAATCCCTTGTATGGATCCAAAGCCCCGAATGAAAAACCCCTTGAATTAAGTCCCTGTAGACCCACTTCGAACCCGGCAACCCTAAACCCCGAACCCCTAAATGCTAAATCCTGTCGAAAACCAAAATCCTTCCCTAAACCCTACCTAGACCCTTAAATATAGAAATGTAGCACCCTGTTTGTGCCTTGTTCTAGGACCCCAAGTCCCCCAGGAACAAAAAGGGTCCCTTCTGGGTATTGGGTGGACCCAAAGGAGGCTACGACCACAAAAAGCATGGGAGACCTAGTGACCTAGTGTTTCATGGTTCGCATCCTACACTAAGAAACTAAGATCACCCAAACAACGTACTACGTTGAAGGGCCGAGGTAAACCTCACAGGTTTTCGTTCCAGTGGCCACGATGAATGCGAAACCGCACATCTCCGCACTCCATCCTCGGCAGAATCTCGGATCTCAAACCAGAACCTACCTAAGGTATACGGGTTGGGGTTGAGGGTCTAGGAATGGGTGCGGGGTTGCAGGACTGATCTCATCATAACCCCTATTTTAGGCACGGCCTGATCAAGTCTAGAGCCATGCAGCACGAGGACTCATCGATCCTCAAAACCCAATGCCCAGTAACAAAGACCCTCAAACCCAAACAACATGTTTAGGTTCTGAGGGCTCTAGAGACTTAGATTATTAGAGGCGCTTAGACGATATTCCTGAGTAGCTCCTTCATACTCAGGGTATCCTTTTTCCTAAACTTTCAGCTGTAATAAGGAGACCCTAAAACAAAAAGGGCAAAACCGTACTACCCAGGCACCCACTAGAGGTTTAGGTGTTGGGGGATCTTTGAGAGGTTTACTTGGAGGATCATTGGACTTGGTAACTAAGGTTTAGGGTTTAGGGTTAAAGGTACCTTAAGTGGGGTTACAAGTAGTTAGAAGTATAGTTACCTTACTTATAACCTTAGTTACTACGTACTAAGTCCCATGATCCTCTAAGCAGCATTTAGGGTTCCAGGTCTCAGGGTCTAACGTTCATCCCTGTTCAATATTCAAGCCGCGCCCAGCACCGCGCAGACGCCGTACCTAAACCCTAAACCCTAAACCCCCTAAACCCCTAAACCTTGAAGCCTAAACCCTAAACCCTAAACCCCCTAAACCCTTGAGGCCTAAACCCAAAACCCTAAACCCCCTAAACCCCTAAACCCTGAACCCTAAACCCAAAAACCCTAAACCCTTAACCCGACCCTCTTTGAGGCTCCCTCCTACCCCGAAATCCAAAACACAACCCGGAAACCATAGCCGGGCGTTCCAGACAACAAGGGCCCCGAATGTCAATATGGGAGTTTCCGAAAATTGGGGGGCTCCTTTAAAGGGATCCATAAGGGTTCCTTTGAGGGTTCCTATAAGGGATCTATAGGGTTTAGGGTTTAGGGTTTAATTTCCCTACTAAGTCAGTCCCAAGCCCGAGACCATGAACCACAGGCCTGACATTCAGCGCATGTCCTTCGAACAGCTTAGGGTTTTGGGTTTACGGTTTAGGGTTGCTTAAAGGAGCCCTGATGGGTTCCCTTAAAGGAGCCCCTTAAGATCCCCTAAAGGACCCTCCAAAATCCCTTAATTAGGGTTTTAGGGTTTTGGGTTTACGGCTTAGGGTTTCGGGCTTAGGGTCTAGGGTTTAGGGGCTTACATCCTCAGCCTTAATATCAAATTTACCCTGGTAGTAATCCCTGGGTAAACCAAAAAACTCTAAGCCTCAAAAAAACCCCAGTCTGCCAAAAACCCTAAACCCTAAACCCTAAACCCTAAAAACCATAAACCCTAAAAACCCTAAACCCTAAACCCTAAAAACCCCTAAAACCCTAAACCCTAAAAACCCTAAAAACCCCAATACGCCAAAAACCCGAGACCTCGTAAGGGCGACCTTCCGATGCAGCCGGCCGACCATAGGAAACCTCCAGCAACATGATCGTTGCCACCTTGCGCGGGCTTCCATGTAATTACCTTTATGGTAGATACCTAAGCCTTAAAGGGGTCCCTATATAGGTACGTTAAGGACTAAGTATTGTACTATAAGGGTACATGGAGCCTTAGGGTTTACCTAGAGTAGCCAACGTACGTTACAAAGGTAGATGTACCACTTTTTGGGGGCCACATCCCTTTTACTAAAGCTACATCGGCTGCTCAAGGTCGTGGTTTTTTCTGCAATACGGGACCTGTGCTTAGAGTAAGCTTTGGAAGGGATTGTGGTTAGCGTTTTGGGGTTTGGGATTCAAAGTTTAGGATTGCAAGGGCCGTCAGGCTTCGACAACCTTCTCCAAACCCTCAAGCCCTGTTTGAGCTGAAATGTCCTGACCCATGGAAATAGTGGTGCACTTGCCCTACGATTTGAAGAGCTTCACACTCGCTGCCACGATTTAGCATAGAAAAACTGGAGTTTCAAATCGGGGTCTGCATCAAATTCATGCAGTTGCCTTTCTTGTGGTCATGATGATGTATCTATCTGGAGATGCAGGTGATGTGAATAAGTGGTGATGACGGTGGCAGCAATAATGGTCGACAGCCCCCACTGCCACCACCAACAACAATTCCACAACCACCACCGGCACAACCGCAGCACCGGTGCGTATGTCTCCATAACCCAGAGGGTCCATATACACTACTATTCTGGAATTAGGCCCTAAAAGACCATCCTCGTTATGGTTTTGGGGTCCTAATTCCATAATAGTAGTGTATATGGACCCTCAGGGTAATCTTGCTTTCATTACGAAAAACGTCAAACCAGAAGTCACCACACGCAAGTCTGGGGGCCTGATTCCCCAGTAGCTAGACGAACAGGGTTTGCGTCGAAACTGTACTGTGGTTATAGTAGACTTAGACTTCGCAAATTCACTAATTGTATTGTATTGTTATTGTTACTGTCATGATTATTGGTGTCATTGTTCTTAGTATGTTTCTTCTTGCTACTATCAAAGTAAAACTCGCTTATTACAAATGACTGTTCGTGACATTGATAAGATATTGTTGCGATGTTCAGTCCTATTATCATTGTTATCAATAAATAGTATAATCAGAATACAAGAATATATCAGCACAACCATGAAAGTGCAGTGATGGTAGTGATGATTTGTCTAGCTGTCTGTCTGAGGCTAGCAGCAGTCATTCGGTAAGTCGCTTCACGCGATGCGCCCAACGCACCCCCCCTAAACCCTCAACCCTAAATCCTAAACCCTAAATCCTAAACCCTGAACCCTAAATCCTAAACCCCGAACCCTAAGCTTTAGGGTATCCCAGAAAGCAAGACATAAACACTTATCCGGGACTTATCCGAGCTGAGATCTTCTACGCACCGCAGGGTGCCCTTCTGGAAATACCATATATAGTGCGCTGATCGTCACACTCATCGTAGTATCCTGAGAGTAACCCTGACAGTAACCCTTATAGCCACACTTAGAGTAACCTTATCATACCCGAAAGGTTTGGGGTTTAGGGTTTAGGGTTCAGGCATCCATCTCAGAAAACAATGCGAACTCAAAACCCCAAAAGGCGAAACTTCTCCCAGGACCGCCAGCCTCAATGGCAGCTACGGAGAATGGCCGCTCAAAAGCATAGGCGACCATCAGAAAGACGATCCTGGCTTGGGGTTTCGGGGCATCCCAAACCTTACTCGGATTCTGGCTCACCTTCGTAGGGTTCCTTAAAGAGCTCCTTAAAGGGATCTATAGGGTTCCTTAAAGGGATCTGTAGGGTTTAGGGTTTAGGGTCTACTTAGAGGATCATGGGACTCAGTAAGGAATCTGGCTCACCTCTATCCAGGGCCTACAGCAGGGCCCCTCCTGTCTGCAGGGCTTATACT
This sequence comes from Symbiodinium sp. clade A Y106, assembly GCA_003297005.1. Taxonomy (NCBI): domain Eukaryota; class Dinophyceae; order Suessiales; family Symbiodiniaceae; genus Symbiodinium; species Symbiodinium sp. clade A. The sequence continues at coordinate 316,736 of BGNK01000226.1, forward strand.
TCGATAGAACGCACGGAGACCGCCCAAAGGGCTCCGAAATCCAGAAACCCTAAATACTAAACCCTAACCCTAAAGTTTATAAATCATGAACCCGAAGCACCTGTAGAGAGACCCTATAACTCTAAAGTTTACAAATCATGAAGCTGAAACACCTGTAGAGACAGCAAGCGCACTCGGACCTCAGAGAGATCCTCAAGAACACCGAAACCCTGAACCCTCAAGGCGGTAACACTTCGGTTTAGGGTTTAGGGTTTAGGGCAGTTTAGGGTTTAGGGTTTGGGGTGTTAGGGTTTTAGGGTCTGTACAGCCCAACCGATCTCTTTTAGCTCAGCCTCTACCTGAACCTACCACATCCTGCCTTTTTTGTAGGTTCTGAGTATGGACCCTAATATGGAATTTAATAGGGACCCTACATAAAAGTAGGTGGGTTAAGGTATGCTCCTGCCTCGAAAAATACCTTGTCCACACTTGGAAGACTTAGCAAAGTGATCTTCCTGGAGGTTCTGCTTCAGGGTGCGGACGGCATGTCTAATCTCCGCATATGAGAAACCTACGACCCATCGAACCCGAACTTCTTTCAGCCGACGCCCCAAGTCCTAACAACACCCTTAACTCTCGTAAAACTGTCTTGAAAGTCACAAGAAGCCCTGTAAGACTTGTATACTACCTTGAAACCCCAAAACCCTTAAACCAAAACCTTAAACCTTCAAACCCTGAAAGCCTAACCCCCGTCGTACCCTTATAGAACCCTTAAGGGAACCCTGAAGCCCTAACACCCCTTAGGTCGCAAGCCTCTCCCGATCTTCCGGCTCAAGCTGCTCTGGAGCTGCCTCGAGAGCCTCCGGCTCTAGGGACTCGGGGGTTGTGGGGCTTTGGGGTTTTAGGGTTCCAAAATTATACCAAACTTGATAGTACCCTTCTAGAACACTTAAAGGAGCCCTTTAAGGAACCCCAAAACCCTACACGGTTCAGGGCCTCGGGCCTTAACATTTGGAGGTTGAGCCTTGGCAGCTCCCTCTGTGGCGCTCACCTCATGCACACAGACTCCGAAACCCAATAGGGTTTAGGGGTTTAGGGGTTTAGGGTTTAGGGTTTAGGGTTTAGGGGTTTAGGGGTTTAGGGTTTAGGGTTCCCCTTACTCGATCCCAGTGCCTGCCCTTAAATCTCAATACCCTGGCGCCCTAAAGCACTGAAAGCCCGAGCTCGCGAAACCCAGGAGGACTTCAACCGGACTCTCCCTAAACCCTAAACCCCGAACTAAGCGCAGATTCCCCCCAAACCCTATTCTAAATCCCTGAGGACCTTTGCAAAAAAATGGAACCCAAGAATCCTTATAGTAACCCTCCAAACGGACCCTCACAGCAAAAGGACCCTTAGAAAAACCCTATCCCAGAAAATAGATGATCATCATCACCATTAAATGTACCTCTGAACCCTGAACTCTAAACTGCCCTAAACCCCCAACCCTAACCCTAAACTCTAAACTGCCCTAAACCCTAAACGTCAGACCCTCAACCCTAAACTGTCCAGTACCCCTATAGAACCCTCAAAGGATCCCTTTGAGGAGCCCTAAAACCCTAATTAGGGGCCTTAATAATTGGAATAGGGTTGTGGGGTACATTACACTATAATCACAACAAGGAACCCCCCAAAACAGTCTTGGTAATTATGTCGGCCCCTATATTACCAAACTGTCCTAAACCATCGCCTGGTCATTGTTGGCTTCCGCAGGAAGCTCGGGCCTTGGCAAAAGAAGCAAAAAGAGACCCAAAGGACGCCTTTCAGGGCACTATAGGGGTTGTTAGGGTTTGGGGTTTCAGGTTTAGGGTTTAGGGTAATGTAGGGATCTTCCTCAAGGGATCCTTTAAAGGGTACTGTGGGGATCTATAATCGCGTCCCGCTTAAAGGGTCCCAAAGGGTTCTAATAGGGCCCCCCTTAAAGGGATCCTTTAAAAGGTAATGTAGGGATCTTAATAATTAGCTTGGGGTTTTAGGGTTTCTTAAATTAAAGGGCTCCTTTAAGGGTTCTATAGGGGTACTATAGAGTTTATGGTTTAGGGTTCAGAGTTTAGGGCTTAGGGCTGTTTTCATGGCAGTTTAGAGTCTAGGGTTTAGGACAGCTGAAGATTTACTACTCACTCCAAGGGCTTCTTTAAGGGTACTGTAGGGTCCAAGGCCTTAAACCGTAAGGGCTAGGGTTGAGGGTTGAGGGTCTATATGGTTTAGGGTTTAGGGAAACCCCTCAACCGAAAGTGTCCTAACCACCTGCACAGCAGACCCCCATAGAGGTACTTAGGACCCTTTGGGTCAGCAATTAAGGGTTAAGGGCTGGAACGGTTCAAAGGGTTGCGGGTTAAGGGTTTGGTGTTTTAGGGTTTAAGGGTTTGGGGCGCAGCTTGTTACCCTAAACCCTAAACCCTAAACCCTAGCTCTGTTTGAGGGACCTTCCTCCCGCACTCTGCAACAGGGGCTTACTTGGAGGGTCAGAGGACTTGGTAAGTAAGGCTATACGTACCTTAATTGGTGTTATAAGCAATTAAAGGAATAGATGCCTTGGGTATAACCCTAGTTACTAATTCCCATGATCCTTTAAGCAAACCCTTGACCCAAATCCCTAAACCCTAAACCCTAAACCCCTTAGGGTTTAGGGTTTCGGAACCCCAGGCAAAGCCCTATGAGCCGGACTCTGGGTGGATCTCCGTGGGGAAGACCAGCATTGCATAGAAAACGTTGAACAAGGAGAAGCTGATCAGGCCTGGCTTTTTAGGGTTACTTGAAGGGCCCCTTTTAAGGGTTCTATAAGGGTACTAAAGGGTTTAGGGGTTTAGGGTTTAGGGGTTTAAGGGTTTAGGGGTTTAGGGCTTTAGGGCTTTAGGGCTTTAGAGCTTTAGGGCTTTAGGGCTTTAGGGGTTTAGGGTTTAGGGCTTTAAAGCTTTAGGGCTTTAGGGCTTTAGGGCTTTAGGGGCTTAGGGCGATAGGGCTTTAGGGGTTTAGGGCTTTAGGGGTTTAGGGGTTTAGGGGTTGAGGGCTTTTGGGGTTTCGGGGTTTTGGGGGTTTTGGGTTTAGGGGATCAATCCTGGCTTCACTCTTTACTACTGTGCTTGTTCTTGGCCTTCTCAACACTACCAGTATTATTGTTGCAATTGGCATTAGCATGATCGCGATCATGAACAGTATTCTCGTACTGCGTTGTATTCGGGTGTATTCTCTTCTGCTGCATCCTAGTCTACTGAAAGCTGCTCCTTTCCAGATAGGGTAGCCCCGGTACTGACAGAAAGCAGAGCACTGCTTCGACTACGGTGCCATATAGCAGAAGTAGCCAATAGCAGAAGTATGCCTATAAGTTTCGTCTAAACACTAAACCCCAGACCAGTTGCCAGTCTTTGGTTGGTTAGAAACCTGAAAAATGTCCCGTACATTATTACAGGAAGAGCACGTATACAAAGCAGGACAGGCGAGCCAAAGCTTACCCAAATAAGGCTTCTCTGCCGCCGAGATGCCAATGTAGGACCAGGCCATCATGCTGATCTTGGCTTCTGGAGCTTGGGTAGGGTAGGGTTTACTTCGGGTCACCTGCAGACACGACCCCTGAACCCCACAACTTCCACGCTGCACCCTGGAACTCCAACTCAACCCTCAAACCTTCTGAATCGAGATTCCCCTTGACAAGCCTAGACCCTCTAGCCAAAACTCTACAGACCATACCATCGATCTAAACGAAGTGCACACTGGAAATATGATTTGGAGGTAGTACTCGCTGTAGCTTGCTTCAAAGGACAATGAGTCTCCAACTTTATGGCAGATACTGCAGTTTACGCGCAATAATAATTCGGACATCGTTGAACACGATTTCTGCTGTGTGCAGTCAGATATGTACTCTAGGGAAATATGACTACTACTTCCGATGCCTGCAGCCAGCCCGAAGCAACCCGAAGCCCTGAACCCCGTTGACAGTCACAGCCCACCCGGGTCTACTTCAGACGGTCGAGGCCTTAAGTTCGCCTAGTTACCGACTTCCCCGGCCAACGAAACGCCAAGCGTCGAACTTCTATCTATGCTGTTACAGGGGTGCTCACAGAACTATACAGACAGCCACCCGACTTGGAATCAAATGTTCTGCCACGAGTTTGCCACTTTGTAAGGGCCTTTTCTATAGGCTTTAGGACGGTTTAGGATGTAGAACCAGCTTAGACCTATGTAAAGGTACAAAATACCCCCTGCATAGTGTTAGGGCTAAAGTCAAGGTTTGGGGTATCGTATCCTGGGGAACCAAAGGTTAACCTTTGGGAGTTTTGGGGTTATATAGGGGTTATAGTACCCCAAAAGAGATTCAAGGTTACCTACTTGACTAGTGCCAAAGTTAAGGTTTGGGATATCTAGGCCGAAGTGGCAGGCGAGACCTCGCGACCCTGGCGGACCATGGCACCTGGTCTATCCGGAGATAACCATAAGGATCCAGAGAAATATCCCCTAATTAAGGAACATTCCTAAAAATCATATGGGAGCTTCCGAGAATAGGGGGTACCTTATTCCTTATACTAAGGATCCTACTATTTAGGGTACTATATTAGGGTTCCCTATTTTCGGAAACCTACTATAAAGGTATGTTCCTTAACTAAGGCATATTGGAGTCTTAGGGTAGGGGTTCTATACAGGGTTCTATAACGATTCCTTGAAGGGTTCTACAAGAGTTCTCTAGAGGCTTCTACAAGGAGTCAATAAAGGTTCACAGGTGTGGAAATCAGGTTCTGTGGGTTCAGTAAAGCGACACTTGTATCTGGGAGAGCTCCCAAATCATAAACCCTAAGCCCTCAACCTCTAAACAGTACAACTCTGACGAAACCTGCATCATTTGCGGGAGAATGAGACAATGAAGGGACGCTCGCGTCTAGAAGCCGCCAGCTTGATCCTAAACCGTTAAACTAAACTTCAAGATTTGAGGGTTGGGGGCTCATTGGCCTGAGCCACACACCTTTTCTTCCCTAATTTCTGAACGTCCCTGATTTTCTGCTGATTTTCAGAGCTCCCTCAACGGCGAACATGAATGCAATGTAAGCTCGAATCAGCCTGAAAGCCCATAGCCCCCGAAGCCCCAAGTAACGACCTCAACCCCTAAGATCCAAACTGCAAACCCCAAATCCCTAAACTCTACACCCTAAGCGCGCCTTAACCAGAAAATGCTAAACCCCAAAACCCTAAACCGCTAAACCTCTAAGTCCACATAAACTTTGGATGAAACTTTGAGCTTAGGAGCTGATGGCAGCAAAGACCGGAGGACCCAGAATGAAACCTCGGGTCGGATGGTCTTGCGGTCCGGCTCTTGGGCTCTAACCCTAGGGATCAAAGGACTCATATATTAAGGCTTTTGGGCCCAAAGACCATACTAGATTAGGCTTTTGGGCTATTCTGATGCCCAGGGTAATAGGGCTTTGGGTTTAGGGTTTAGGATTTAGGGCTTAGGGTTTAAGCTTTTTTGGGCTTCGGGGTTCGTTGGGAGGATCTTGAGGGTTGGCATTCAATTTAATGTAGGCAGAAACCTTGGGCCTTTGTTATTTTGGGGTTATAGGCCCAGGGTTTCTTAATCAGGTTCCTACATTATATAAGGTTTAAGGCTTCTGCTCATTTGAAGGGTTCAGTGCAATATCTGGAAAGAATGGCTGTCGTTGTGTAACATTCCCGACGCAGACACAGCAGACCACACTAAGGCGTGGTTGTAGAGTGCGCCCTCCAAATTGAGTGACAATATCGACACTACCCTACTGTAGGCGCCTGAATAATTACCAATACTATGGTGGGGGTTCCTTAATGTGATCATAGTATAATATACCCCAAAGCCCTGTTCTAATTTTTAAGGCCCCTATATTAGTCAAGCCTCACAACATCTCGCAAGTGTTTTCAATCACCGAGCCGGGCATTCAAATCATCCGGACACAGCTTCATCTAAAGCATGAAAACCCTCAACCCCAAACCATCTTAAATCGCCAAACCACAACTTGAACTCCAAGAAGCAACATACAAATTACACTAATCCCTACTGAGCCCAAGTCAAAGATTGCAAGACAGAAACTCGTCCGCCATTATGAACCATACCAAAGCCCCCAAGCCCTACAACCTCAGAAGCCAAAAACCCAACGGCCAGGAACGCTAAGAACCGCGAACCCCGGACTTTTGAATCATGTAAAACCCTTAATCCTGACCGAAAGCCATGATCTGTGCCGTAAGTGACCCCTGAAACCTTGAACCGAAACCTTCAAGCAAGAATCCTGAACCCTAAACCCCGAAACACTGCCAGGCAGCCTCCATTGCGGCAGCCTCTCAGGCGAAAGTGATGCTAGTGTCCATTGCCGAAAAACTCAAAGTGGGTTACTGTTCTTCAGGACCTATACGAACGTTGGTACCCATAACGCTACAACCCTAAACCCTAAACCCTAAACCCCTAAACCCTAAACCCTAAGCCCTAAACCCTAAACCCTAAACCCCTAAACCCTAAACCCTAAACCCTAAACCCCTAAACCCTAAACCCTAAACCCCTAAACCCTAAACTAGGTAGCTGGGCTCTTAGGGTACACTGCCCTAAACCCTTGAACCCTGAAACCCAAACTTACACCCTGAACCCTGAACCCGAACCTGATCTGATTTTTTAGGCATGCCTAAAAAATTTTTTAGGCATGCCTAAAAAATCAGATCAGGTCCTGAACCCTGAACCCGAACCCAAGCCGGATGTGTTGTATGCCTATCCAGCGTACGGACGCGGCCAGCTGGTTAACGACTCTTGAAGGCTTCCACATAAACCTACGACGACTGCGCTCCTGTGGCTAGTAGTGCAAAACCATAAATACCCAATTTTTTAAACTCTGATGGAAGTTCCTGGATGGGCAGAGCTTCGAGGTTTGGCATAACTAAGCTTACAGAAGCCTCCTAATGTAGTAACCTGACTAAGAAACCTTGGGCCTTTACTAGGGTTCCTTACATGAATCCTACTATTTGGGGGTTATAGGGCCAGGGTTTCTTAAAAACCTCTAAACCCCTGCACCCCGAAAGCCCTAAACCCCTAACCCCTACACTCTGAACCCCTAACCCCTAACAACCAAAAAACCCTGAACTCCTACAACAGCATGGGATGACTCGAAGTTGTTGGGGTGCAGGGTGGTGCAGCTTGAAGCCGAGCTTGGCGTTTCAATCGGGCCGCCAGATAAGTTTAGGGGTTTAGGGTTTAGGGTGTTTCAATCCGGCCGCCAGATACGATCCCAACAGAGCTATTTAGTCCAAGCCCAACCTTTGGGTATAAGGGATTAGATCTTAAGTCAAGACCAAAATTTGCAGATAAGACGGACACTGCACAAGGAGACATGATGGCTGAAATTGAATGAAAGCCCACCATGACCTGGGCTTGAGATAGAAAAAACTCTTGTTTCTGAGCGAGGGACACTGGGCCATGATCATCCAAAAGGTCTTGTCCCTGGCTGGGGTGATCTTGTTCCACCTGATCTGCATGTCGGGCACCGAACTCAACCTACAGACCCTGAACGGTCGTATCGCATGTTTGCCAGGTGTGGGTACGAAATTACTGTACCCAACTAGTTCGTACATTGACTCGTGTAATATATATATATGTATGTATATATATATATATATAGTTAGTTATAACCTTACAAGTACAACTATACAAGTATAACTCTATATATATATATATATACATATATATACATATATATATATATATTGTATGTATGTATGTATGTATGCATGCATGTATGCATGTATGCATGTATGCATGTATGCATGTATGCATGTATGCACGTATGCATGTATGCACGTATGCATGTATGCATGTATGCATGTATGCATGTATGCATGTATGCATGTATGTATGTAAATATACATATATATACACATACATACATACACCTATTTTGGAAGACCCCTGAGGCCTAAGTATAGACTGCATGGTACACGGATCCTACGGGGTCCTTGATAACACGGTGCGACCTCTGTAGGGGGGGAAAATAGTCGGGTAGACGAGATGTCCGTGCCAGAGCTCAGAAATACACTCCGAAGCTGCCAAAGGAAATGTGCGATTTACGGATCGGCCAATCCTAGGTTGTATGCACCACGTCGCGTGGCCCGTCGCACTAAACCCTGAACCTTTCGCGTCTTGGGAGCCTTGTAAAGTAGAGCCGGCCTTAAACTGGGTTCTTGTTAAGGAGTTTGAATTTAAGTTACCTTAACCGTGAATAAAGGTGGTTTCCTTTTTATGTGGGGATCTCTCAAATGTCAAGTTGAACCCGAGAACTCAACAAGAGCTCCTAACCCAAAGCTTCAGGCACAACTTGCCATGAGAGATCTGAGGCCCAACAGGGCTCGAGGGTCACAGGCGTGGGAGAGTTAGGCGTTTTAATTTCAGGGTATGTGAAGACTTTACAATAGGACTTGAAAAGTCGCGGCGTTAGGCGTTAGGGTTTCCATGGGCCCTAAAGTCTTTAGAGCTTATGAACTTTCGTCGAGCTGCATGGTGTTCCACGTGATGGTCGGCAGCGTAATAACCTGGTGCAAATGACGAGGGTCGCAACAAAATGATGAGGTGGTTTCGAGTGGTCCTATCCCGCACATCACCGCGAGAGCTTTGGATGTAAGAGTCGTATTCCCAGGGAACATGCATGGGTTGAATGGTGTCCATGGGGTTGTGACTGTTCTGTCGCGGCAACTGCGTGGCGACGAACACATAGAGACTATGAAGGAACCCGTATCCGAGGTCGTACCAAGCATCGGAAAGTTTCACATGACATCCACAATCCTGGTGCCGACAGCACCGGTACGAGTCTGGTTCATGGCCAACGACTCAAGATGGTGCGCGTTGCTTGTCAAACGACAACTTCGATGAACACTACATCTCCAAACCTAACTAAACTAAACCTTGACCCTAAACCCTATAAGCCCTAAACCCTAAATCCTAAACCCTAATCCCTACCCCAACACCACATCCTTATCCCGAGACCCTGACCTCCCAAACTCCCAAAGCTCCTGCACCTAAACCGCGGAAGCCTTACGCCCCAGAATTTCGGGTTTAGGGTTTAGGGTTTAGGATGCTGCAAGTATCGAAAGCCCCTGCATCCTGGACTCCCGCGCATACTAAGACTTGCCACGCCTACTAATCGAAGGCCCTCAGACACATCCCAGAGCCCCCAACGAATTCAATCCGAAACTACGGAGCCAAAGGCAACAACGATTCTAAACCTCATTAAATGAACTCCATGGATGGGTATGGAATCCTGCAAAACGCACTGGAACCGCCGAAACTGGAAACCGTCGAAAGCCGCCAGAGACAACCAGCAACAACTGACAGTCGGCTAAGGAGTGCGCTGTTGTAGCAGCCTCAGGCCACGCTGAACCCGAAGGCTGTGAGACAGTTTAGGCGCATAATCTAGTTTTTGGTGTATACCAAGGTAGACATACAAGTCATATTGACTAGTCTCCCAAAGTGTTCTTTCTTTGTTGGTTGCCGGGTACGTACCCAAACTCTGCATCTCAGCCCATTCACTATACCCTAAACCCTAAACCCCCAAACCCCTAAGCCTGCCCTCAACCACCCTATATAGGGAGTCGTGTCCTTCGGAAACCGGTGCTATCCGGCAGTACCTACCTGCAAACTAGGACGGTTTAGGGTTTGGGTCTTAGAGTTTAGGCTTTGGTGTTTAGGGTTTGGGGTCCATGAAGACTTGGAAGTAGGTCCAAAAAAACCATACTAGGAGTGGTCTTTCGGGACCAATTCCGTGATGGTAGTATGTGCGGGCCCACTGGGCCTGGGTAACCCTAAACCCTGAACCATAGTGGTAGTATGTACGGATCCTCTGGGTAAACTACAGCGGAACTCTGAAGGATTCGTCTCCTGCAGTGTGCTCTTGCTTCTCGGCTCCTTACTTAGTGTACAGTAGGTTAAAACTTGCATAATTACAATAATACTATAACCATCTTAGTTAATAACTCTAAAAAACTAACTGTCACAACGATAACAACAACTGTAACAAGTTTAATACCTCTGTAGGTATAATTAAGATCATAACCAACGATAATACCGATAACAACGAGTTATCAAAATCTATGCGAGGCATTTCGGAGCTGCTGCCTGGGAGATCCCACGCCTCAGGTTTTAGGGCGAGGTTTTAGGGCGAGGTTTAGGATTTAGGGTTTAGAGTTTTCTATAATACCCAACTAGCACATACTTCGACCCTATAGCACCTACAGAGGAACCCCTTTAAGGCCTGAGGCCTACATAGCTACATGGTCCACAGCAAACCCTCTAAAACCCGACAGAATCCCATATTTAAAACGCTCAGAGGCACTCAGGGCACATGACCTATAGCATCATGGGTCCATGTGCCCAAATAGTATATACTTTGGCCTTAAAGTAGTCCATATATAGTCCCTATATAATGTATATACTATTTGGGCACATGGACCCTTAGGGTAGGGTCACTGCTTATGAGGTCTCTCGGATGCCAGAGCTCTCATCGAGAATCTTGGGGTGAAAGAACAATAAGGGCAGAAGACTCTAAGACGCAGGGTTGAAAGCTTAAAAGCCCTGGCCTCAAAATCCTAAACACTCCCAGCCCCCAAAACCTCAACGCCCGCCCAACATCTCAAAGCCCTGAGACCCTAAACCCGAAACCCAACATCCCTAAGTTCTAACACCGCAAGCCCTGCAACCTTCAAGCGGAAAGACCCTGGTCACCAAACGCCCATATCCTAAATCCACAGAAACCTACCTGACCTAAGAGCACAGAAGCCCCGACAAATCCTCGAAGTCTACGGAGCCTGACATGCTGAACCCTCGAACCCGGATATTCTAAAACAACCAAACTAGGCGATGGGCTTGTTACAACATACATAAGAGTAGGGTTTACGGCTTCGCGTTTATGTTGGATCCAAATCTGAGGGTACTCATAAGACGGAACTCGAAGAAATGAGATTATCAGTTATTCAGGTCCCTACACTAACCCTCAGGGTCCATAAACCCAAAACCTCGACAGGAAACCTTAAAGGGCCTAAGTGTCTATACGGGAAAATGGACCCTTCATAAAACCCCGAAGAAACCCTGTATAGTTGTAAAAGAAATCCAGCAACACTTGCAAAGGAACCCCTTACTGTAGCCCCTTCAGTACACGGACACCCACGGATCCCGAGGGAACTTGAAAAGCCCCTTGAGTTCATCCAGGTCGCGCCCATGCAGAGCTGACTCCACCAGAACCACTGCCGACGTGCTGGCAAACTCCATGTGGTCTAGGCGTTTAGGACCCACGGTATGGAAGAGGGCACCCTTATACAAAGGAGCCTAAAATGGACCCTAATTTAGGCATCCGTGTAGTTGTCTTCCTGTTCGTTTCCGTATCTCCAGGTATGTTTCTTCGTGAATGTGTATGACTGGCAGTCTAAACGCGCGTCTGCTAGCCGCTTGTTTATCTGCATGTGTGGCCGTCTGCTTATCTTGCCTGGTGCTTTCGAACCGTCAAAGACTTGATCGTGTCTGAAACGTTTGGTCTGTTCGGGATGGGCATAAAACAACCTCAACCTTAATGATGCGAGCCTTAACCTGGCTACTGCACCCGTTCGTCGCTGCTATCGGTGCGGTCTATGGTGGTAGAGACTCTCGGCCACACCCAAAACCTGAACCCTAAACCCTAAACCCTGCTAACGCAATCCGTCACACACCCCAGGCCTGCACACCCCGAACTCAGGGACTGAAACGAGCATTCAGACTACGTTTACCATCATTGATTGTTTAGGGTTTAGGGTTTAGGGTTATGTGCTATGCTTGCTAATACAGTTCATACTCATGTAGCTCGCTAAGATTACTGTCTGTTCTTACTACCGTTGCATTTACAGTTTTTGCCATATTGCCACTGTATTTGTATGTACGACTCTTATTTGCTGTTCTTGATTGTTTAAAGTGAAGGGGTGGTAAGACCTAAGTGTGGGATGTAGGGCAGTAAAACCTACCGAGGATTGCATCCTGAGAATCTCGCCAAGGAAATACCTCTAATATAGGGGCCTGAATAATTCGGAACGGGTTTTGGGGTAGAGTATACCATAATTATAATAAGGAACCCCCAAAATAGTATTGGCAATTATTTCGGCCCCTGTACTACAACTGTAAGCCCTAAACCCTACTTTTTTTTGGATATATTCATGTGGACACACTTCTACACGTCCTATACAAAAAAATACTGTTTCTAGTTGTTGCGAGCCGTTGTACAAACCCCTATCAACCTGTGCAAAGCCCTACACTCCTAAACACCAGAAAAATCTGCAAAGTGGATAGTCGCTCCAAGTGGCACTTGCCTGCGTCACAAAGGCCTGGTCCGCGCTCGGAGGGGAAGTGGCAATGGCTTAGGGTTTCGGGTGTCGGTTACTGCTAATGCTGCTCATACTAATTGTAGTATTGGTACTACTACTACTACTACTACTACTACGACCAGTACTACTACTACTACTACTACTGCTACTACTACTACTACTACTACTACTACTACTACTACTACTACACCTACTACTGCTACTACTACGACTACTACTACGACGACTACTACTACGACGACGACTACTACTACTTTTACTACTACTACTACTACTACGACTACTACGACTACTACTACTACTACTACTACTACTACGACGACCACTACCACTACGACAACGACGACGACGTCTGCGACCACTACGACGACGACGACTGCTGGTTGTAGCTTGTACGGCTATTGCAATGACCGCGACGACCACCACCACGACCATCATGACGCCGACTGCGCAGCCCGGTTGCCATCGCAACCAGTGTTATATGATTGATGATAATCAGCGCCGTGGCAGTCATAAACATCAAAGACATTGCCGTCATCATCTTCACCACCAATGCCATCACCCATAATATCAAACTCAAACGTCATGATAGCAAAGGTGGAAATCGAACTGGTCATGCAAAGCTGGGTCGAGTTACTCAGCGTCTTCTACAGATAAGTTCTGTGACCGCCATAAGCAACGTCTTCTTCTTCAAAACAATTACTATCATCAGGCTGACGGCGGCGATTCTGGTCATGGCGATGATGGCTATGACTGTGATCGTGCCCATAAAGATGGTGGTGCAAACACATGAGGATGACGACGACGGTGGTGCTGTGTTTCGACGAGAAACATTTCAGTGGTCAGTGGTGGCGGTGCTGCGTTTTCGAGGAATATGTGACGGCACTGACGCCAACGAGGATGAACATGATTATAATGGTCGGGGCTCCCAACCTCCGATCCAGAGGGAAAGGATGCAAAAGAACCTGTCAGCCGGGGATATCCCGTTGTGTAGATCAGGAAATGTTTTGCCGCATGATATGGGAGTTTCCGAAAATAGGGGACCCTAATATAGTACCCTAAATTATGGGATCCTTATTCTAAGGACCCCAAAATAAGGTACCCCCTATTTTCGGAAACTCCCATATTTCAAGCCTTCAGGATTCTCTTTATGAGTGCCCTAAGGACCCTAAACTATGGGAGTTATGGTATATTCCTTATAATGGGTAGTGCAGGATTTTGTCCATCAACAGTATGAGTGAAGGGCTGCCATCACAGGAGGCAGAGAAGCAGAAAGAAAAGCCTGGCTAAAGTACAAGGAAGACGCGGAATTCCTGCAGTTTCTGCAACTCCTTGTGCTTCCTGTTTAACTGTTGGGCCTTGCAAAGTTCAGGGGTCTAGAGATACTTGTTCTGACCACTGCCAGCAATCGCGACCCAGATGCCAGGCAGAAATAGCCTCAGCAGTCCGACGGATGAAGATTGCCCAAGAACGCAGGAGAATCGTAGTAGCGAGCCCTAGAAGGGTAAGGTTTCACAGGTTCAAGGCTTTGGGCCGTTTAGGGCTTCAGGTTCAAGCTGGGTTTCGGGTGCGCTGGGATCCATACGATGCTAGTGGTTTAGGGTTTAAGGTTTAGGGTTGAGGGTTTAGGGTTTAGGGTTTGGGGGTTAATGCAAACCGTCCTCAAGGGACAAGCACTCCAGGCAAGCACCAAACACCACGCCCTAAAGTAGTAAGAAGTAGCTTACAAGCAAACGTATAAGTACAGTACCGCAATACTCTACTTACTAAACCCTAAACCTAGAAATCCTAAACCCGTATATTTATGAACTCCTTCCTCAATCGCATGAAGCTTCAACCCCGGGGTTCGGGGGGTCGAGGGGTCCATAGAGTTTGGAATCCGAGATTTGGATGTTTGAAGGACTTGTGGCTTCAAAGGCTCTAGTTCGTGAGCTCAAGGACTGCGGTTTGGCCTTCGGAGTAGAGATGGAGGCCTCAAAATGGTGGGATGAAGGTAGCTAGGATTAAGGATCCCTTTAAGCTGAACTCCTGTTTGGGATTCTCCCACCTACCCTCATCCTACCTTTTGAGGGCCCTGATAGAAATGAAGTCGGGTTCATGCGGTTTCTTCGCGGCAGCCTTTTGGGGTCCGTCGGACCTGATTAAGAAAGCTTGGGCCTTCCTTGTATGAATCCTGCTATTTTGGGGTTATAGGCCCCAGGGTTTCTTAGTCAGGTTCCTACATTAGCCTATCTGGCGCATACTTAGCTCTGAAAGGGGTCCTATATCGCAGCTGTAGCGCCCAGAAGGTATACACAGTATTTAGGTATATGGACCTTGTAAAGCTCCACGAAGAACGTTATACAACACAGCAAGGCCTTATGGAACCCCGAAAAGAAGCCATTTGATCCTCATAAATGAAACCCGGGTATACCAGCAAAGAGAATATTGGGGCCTCAATACCTAGAATAGGGTTTCAAGGATGTACATCACCGTAATTTGTCCATAGGAGCTGCACAGGAATAGTACTACATACTGTTGATGGACAAAATCCTGCATGACCTTAAGGACTCTAAACTATGGGAATTATGGTATATTCCTTATAATGGGTAATGCAGGATTTTGTCCATCAACAGTAGTACTACTATTTATCCCGACCCCATAATGACCCCACGAGTCAGATTTTGTGCCGAGCGGCCAACAAGGCCAAGGGCCGAGAAGCGGATGTGGACCTAAACACTATGGGATTTCGGGTTTAGTGTTAAGGTCCACTTATAACCCTGAACCCCTGAACCCTATACCACAGCTCGGGTGGCCGGGGTTTTCGGTGCTTTGTAATTGAAGACCTGCATACGTGTGTACAGCTCAGGGTCTAGGCCTGTGGGCCGTGAAAGCTAGACAGCGGCTTTGCCTGTTTGGGGTCCAACCACTGCAAAGGTGCCGACAAACCCTAAACCCTAAACCGTGGCTCTGCACTAAGTCCTCACATTTTTGCTGCATTGAAACTATGGGCCCGGTGATTTCGTACCGTCTCGCGATTGCAACCCGGTTTTCTGCTACAGCTGCAGTGGAGGGCTTCGGGTTTACCATGACAATGGCCACTCCCACTTCGACGACCGCGGCTACTGCTACCACGACGACGAAGACAGATTCTACGAACACCAAAAACATTCCATGCTGCTGTCTTTGATCTCTAAGATAAGGAAAGGACCCTATTGTAGTACCCTAAACAGTTAAATAGTAGGATCCTTATTCTAAGGAACCCAAAATAAGGCACCCCCTTATTTCCGGAAACTCTATAAATAATTACTCGTACGACTACTCTAAATACGACGACGACTCATGACAACCCTGAACTGAAAGCCGGATAATGTAGGGTTTAGTATTCAGGGTTTAGGGCGTAACCTAGACCACGAACCACTGAATCCTGAACATCGGACCGGAAGCCTAGACAAGTGGACCTTCAAGCATTGTATTCTTGTAAAGCACCCAGACAACAACACCAAGTCCTACCAGAAAGGCAAGCTAGATACCGCACGAACTAAGGGAAGGGCCACAATAAATGCCATTTACTGGCAAAGCTCTCACAGGTGTAGAAGGCTGCATCCGGAATATTCGGAATATTGACACAACCAACGGTGAATTCCTACTTAGGGAGTTTACCTAAGGACCAAAACCCCACACCGGAAAACCTAAACCTAACCGCTAAACCCTAATCTCTAAACTCTAATCCCAAAACCCTGAACCCCAATCCCTAAACCTTAAGCCCCCATCCCGAAACCCTAAATCCTAAACTCGTCATCTCTAAACCCTGAACCGTTAACTCCGTAAACCCTATAATCCCTAAAGCCAAAACTGCAAGGATACAACTGAACGATCCGGATCGCGCCTGGCGGGCCCACTTTTGGTCCCAGTTCTGCTCGCTGGTCAGGCCCTAAGCGGAATTTTGGAGTATATAGGCTGATACCCTAAATTCTAAACCCTAAACCGTCTAGGGTGGTGGGTTTAGGGTTTGGGGTTTACGGCCTGGGGCTTCGGATTTAGGATTTAGGTGACACTAGGGTTTAGGGGGTTTAGGGTTTAGGGTGTAGGATTCAGGGTTCATGGAGTATAGAGCGTACCTATAGTCTCCATTGTAGTTCCTTTTTTTGGTTAACCAAAATCTTCATTATGGGGTCCTAACCAATTGGCTAACCAAAAAAAGGAACTACAATGGAAACGATAGGTAGAGTGTGCTTGGCATAGGTAAGGCTGAGTTGAACATATCCTGGGCTGCGGTT
Source organism: Symbiodinium sp. clade A Y106 (assembly GCA_003297005.1). NCBI lineage: Eukaryota > Dinophyceae > Suessiales > Symbiodiniaceae > Symbiodinium > Symbiodinium sp. clade A. The sequence continues at coordinate 333,346 of BGNK01000226.1, forward strand.
ATCTTGCTGTTTTGTTGGAGGGGGGGCAGGGAGGGCTCTTCGTCCATGTGGGAAATAGATATGGGCGTTTCCGAAGATGAGGGAACACAACATGTGAAGTGTAGTCAAGAAATATAACCCTGGCTGGAAGAACCTTAAGAAACCAAACTTGTGAACAAACAGCAAACGTTAACACTGGACAGCCGAGTGAATGAATGGGAAACCTAACAACTTGTGCAATAGCAACTGCAGAAGCACAAGCACCGGGAGCAGCAGGAGGGGGGGAGGAGGAGGAGTGCCGTAGCAGTGGCAGTAGTAGTAGGTGTAACAACAGCAGTATCAGCAGCATCAGCAGTACCAGTAGTAGTTGTCGTGGTGGTGGCGGTGGTGTCGGTGGTGGTGGTGCTAGTACCAGTATTGGTACTGTTACTGTACTGGTGGTAGTCGAAGTAGTGTAGTCGTCGACGCACTACATGTAGCATTGTAGACACTCGCGTGGCACAACAACAGCAGATAACAACGACGACCCAGAGAGCCCAATACCCCTTAATTAAGGAATATGCCTTAAATTATAGGGGTTCATATTATGATTTAAGCTACGTTCCTCAATCAAGGGGTATTGGGCTCTCTGGGGACAAACAGTCCTTATCTCCTTACCCAGAGCAGAAGGTCCATAGCTAGTACCATTACCAAGACGAGAGTAAAGATGGCATTGGGGAGCCTTCTTCCATGACCACAACAGTCCTAGTAGTACATATGGACCTTGATGACGCTCGACTGTGGGAATTGTGGTATGTTCCTTATTATGGGTAATGCGGGATATCTATCATCAACCGTATGTACCCTCCTGCGGAATTCTCTTGATTCTATTCCGGCCCTCACAGGGAAGCTCCGAAGCCATGAGCCCCATCTTTATCTTCAGCTCAGGTGCCTTTCCAAGAATCAGGCCAATCTCAGCAGAATGCGGGTTGACAAGGGTTTAGCATAATAAATAGGATAGGGTTTGGGGGTACATTCTAGTATAGTTGCAATAAGGAGTCCTAAGAATAAGGAATCCTAAACCCTAAACCCCTAAACCCTAAACATTAAATCCTATACTATTGGTAGTTATTCAGGGCTTCAGGATGGTTCAGGGTTCCTGGGCGGTTCTGGGTGCAGGGTTTTGGCGGCTTCGAGCTGAGCAGGTTCGCGACTACTCAGGGAAGGCTAACCCTAAGGGTCCAAAGGACCCAATAATTAGGTACTCAGGTTTCGGAGAGTAGTTATGTAGGTTACTATTTGGGAGAGTACATGATTATTCGGTCCTTGGACCCTTAGGCTAGGGCTTAGAGGGCCACATCTGCAGTTTCCGTCTTCGTTGGTTCATCGATCCAAACACGCTTCTGCGATAAAGAAACCATGCCATGCCGCCACAGACAACACCTTTAAGCAAACCAGTGGTAGCCCTTGTCCGGAGCCATAACCCCACACCCGACTCTTAAGCCAAACCTGAGTGTCCCTTGCAAGCGAAGCCGCCAAAAGAGAAGCTGCCTGATGTAGCCGCCTCCCCCAGCTTATAGCAACACCAGAGACCCCCGGAGTCAAGCACTAAAGCCCTGAATCATGAAATCACGGGACCCAGTTTAAGGTTCAGGGTTTAGGAACCATAGGACACCCGAAATCCTGCAGGCCTAGGAAGAACCCTGTGAAACTGCAAGCCAGGATGCGCAGGAGAAGATGGTACCTCCACCGAGGTAGACGCCACTTCCTGTCGCTGTCCTGAAATGAAGTCCGTCGAAACGGGTTACTAACTAGTAGTAGCAGTAACAAAAACGGTAGCAGTAGCACCAGCAGTAGCAGTAGCGTGCAGAAGCAGATGCAGGAGCAGTAGTAGTGGCAGCGGTAGTGGCAGTGGCATTAGCAGTCGCAGGAGCAAGAGAAGCAGCAGCCGCTGTTGTGTTTGATGATGCTGCTGTCGTTGTTGTTGCTGCTGCGGTGTTGCTGATGCTGTGGGTATGATTGCTGCTGTTTTGGTTTTGCCATTGCGGTTTCTGCTGCTGTTGATGTTGCTGTTTATGATACTGTTGCTGTTACTGTTGTCACTGGTGTTGCTGATGTTCTTGCCATTGCCCTTGCCATTGCCGTGGCTTTTGTCGTTGCTGCTGGTGTTACTGTTGCTGTTGCCGTTGCCGTCGCTGTCTCTTTTACTGTTGCTGCTGCTGTTGCCGGCACTGCTGCTGTCGAGTTTGTTTCGCAGCAGCAGTAGCGGTAGAAACAGCCGAGAATCCTACACCCTTAAACCCGATTTCTGTCGTTCTCGGCACTTTGGTTTATCTTTCTCCGTTCCGTTTCTTCTACAGCGGCCATGACGAAAAAGTTTCTGAAATGGTGGAGAGGGTCCCTAAACCCTAAACCCTAAACCCCTAAACCCTAAACCTTACGGGCTTCGCTTGACAATCAGGGTGTCACCATGTAGGAACCCAAACGAAGCTGCACGCAACAGCTCCTGAGGCGCTGTTGCCGATATCATACATTCATAGGGACCCTTAGGGGGGGTAGGGGGGAGGGGGGTAGGGGACTATACTTCCTTAAATATGCCGTACTAAGTCCTTATTATAGGCATTAAGGCCCCGTAAGATATCATACATTCTAACCCCGGCAAGGGCGATTTCAATGGTCTAGGGCTCACGTGGTAAACCCTTTTCAAATCTCCCCCGAAACCCTAAACCCTAACCCCTACCCCTAAACCCCTAAACCCTAAACCCTAAACCCCTAAACCCCTAAACCCCTAAACCCCTAAACCCCTAAACCCCTAAACCCCTAAACCCCTAAACCCCTACACCTCCCAGCGTCAAAACCGGACATCAGAGCCAGAAAAGGAACTGGCCCATGGCGATGGCATAATCCAGAGACAGGGGCACCTAGAGTAGAAGCCAGAAAGTTGGAACATCATTATCCTCATGCCCTTAAAGTAAAGTATCGGGAATCCTCGCATGAATCATCCCCAAACCATGTTCCAACTTTCCGGGGTTCACTATAAAGGAGCCAAATTTGGCCGTGTTCCAGGTGTTGGGGTTTAGGGTTTGGGGTTTGGGGTTTGGGGTTTAGGGTTTAGGGTTTAGGGGTCAGGGCTCTTGTGGGGGTACAAGGGGAATGCATCCAATGATGGCCAAAAGAAGAGTAACAATGAGAACATCATTGCCAACAAAAAGCTGCAAGCAAATTCCTGGCACCGAAAACCCTAAGGGCCTACTCCCCCCTAAACCCTAAACCCTAAACCGGCCGAAACACGGAATGTGGCTTTCCGGGTTTCTCAAGAATGGGACGTGATGTCTGGGGCTTAAGCTGGGCTTTTAAGCAACCAGGGAGAAAAAAGTATAGACTGTTATTTCATAATGGTTCCTTTAAGATAAAAGTATTAAAGTATGGTACTCCAAAGCCCAGTAAGGTGGCTTAAGGTGTACTGTAGTGTGGAGGATCTCGAACAGGGCCTGTCAGGGTTGATGGGCTCTTAGGGTTTGGGGTTTAGGGCTAGGGGTTTCGGGGTTTAGGAGTTTAGGGATTTAGGGATTTAGGGTTTCTCAAAGATCACTACGCTCTGTGTAAGGGTTCATCGGGCTATTCAGAGACTCCAATCCAAAACCACTGACTTGAGCAAGACCTTTGAACTATCGAGGGCACCTTGATAAGATGCACAGTAAACTCCATAAAGTTGGAAACCCGATTAAGGCCAAATAGTGCTGGGATTCCCTTCCCATTACCCTTAAGGATTGAGGCTATTGGGGGTCCAACTTTTGGGCTTCCACTGTAAAGTCTAAAGTTTACTCCGTAGTTCAGGCTTGGGTCTCTATCCCAGAGTCCCCCGGCCCAGGTGCAACTGAGGAAGGCGCAACCAGGGAAGATGAAATGAAGGGCACGAACCAGCAAATCAAGAACCTCCGCAGATAAGGATTTTCTTGAAATAGAGGCGTCCTCAACCAGGCGTCCTTGCAACCAAGATCCTATTGGTTAGGGTCTACAAATCCAGGATGACTTGTCTTTGACACTCCCACATTCGGATGACCAGTGTGCTCGCAGGTTTGCAACCTGTCTTCCTGAACCGCAAAATGCCAGCGCTCTGCTGCCAAGCCTGTAACTCTGAACTGGAAAGTTTGATCTCACAAGGGGCTCTCTGATATCATATAAGCCTCAAAGAACTGAAATGTCGCCTAAGGGGTTATATGCCCATGCATACACGAATCTAAGCAGCAGTTCCTGTTTAAAAGGTACCGAGGATCCTTCGCACTGCAAATACCATCTACAGTCGTTAGCTTGAGTTCACGGGCTTCATATTATCTATATCATGACGACCATTCAACTGCTATTGAGTGGGAGGGCGGGGGCACCATCCAATCTATAGCTAAGCCTTGACGGTTTAAGGTCTAAGGGTTGCAGGGAACAAGGCTCCTCTGACTAAGATCTTGGGACTAAAGTGTGTATGAACCTAAACCTTCAACCCAAAACCCGACACCCATAAACGGCTGTTAACCTACGCACTACCCCGCAGGACGAAAGTTCGCCACACGGCCTCGAAGTCAACACATGAGACACTACAACCTCCTCTCCCCCTTAGACTCCTCCACAAGATCCCAGAACCTCCCCGCCGAGAGCATTATAGTCGTACAACTTTATTCCAGGAAATTAACTACTCCGCCACGCTGGCCACATAAGACGGACCTGCGGCCACTCCGCTTCTCCGCGGTATATGTTATGGCCTATTGATAAGACCCTCCGTATGTCGAAACTTTTTTCCCGGTGATGTAGCGTAGCAGTCCAGGTAAACAAAAACCCTAAACCCTAAACCCCAAACCCTACTTGTCAATACGCCTTTCTCTCGAAATGCGTAGTACCAAAGGGTGGGGGAGCGAAAAGGTCAGGTGCCTCCCCAGGGTTGCAACCTGCTGCAACAACAAGCGGTACCTACTTGGAGGTCCCCAAGCTCTAAACCCCGACCCCCAAACCCTGAACCAAAAAGCGCTACCCTGTGACTCTAATTCCTACTTGGAGGACCAGGGGACTTAATAAGTAAGATGATAAGTAGCTTCATTGGGGTTGTTATAAGTAGTTCTAAGTAAAGTTACCTTACTTATAACCAATGTTACTAAGTCCCATGATCCTCTAAGTACCTAGAGTAACCAAGGTACCTCAAAAAGGTGAATGTACCAATCTCTTAGGGCAATATCCCTTTTTTAGGGTACATTGGCTACTCCAGGTTCGCAACCTTCAAGAAATAAGGAGTATACCTTAAAAAAGAAGGGTCTATAAGGGTTAGTATATAATGAGGGTTTAACATAAGGGCCTTGGTGGTTAGAATGGGGTTTGGGGGTAGAGTATACTATGATTACAACAGGGACTAGAGGAGGATGTTCTTACCAAGTACGATCCCGACATTGCCAGAAGGCCATGTAACTGTGGTTTGAGCGTCGAAGTTTTTATATGAAGTTTTCAGGCACGGACATCAATGCTGCCAATGCCTGCCCCAACACGCTATACCCAAACCCCAACACCCACAAAACAACTATTAATCTGCATACTTTTGGGGTCCAGGTACACGGTAAGGGGTCTTGAACCGTGTAGGTCGTAGAACTCGAAGAAAACCCTCAAAGAAACGGTCAAAGGACCCACCCACTAAACCCCCTCAACGCCGTTTTCTGAACGCCAAGCCGTCCCACTCTACAGCATAAACCCTAGATCCTAACCCCTTAACCCTATACCCTAAATCCTAAACCCGTAACTCTATACCCTATAAACCCTAAATCCCAAGGCCTAAACTTCGGAGATATTAGGGCCGTGACATCATCTGCAAGGGGATGGTGTTGCTTTTCCTTGCCACAGAGTCTTTCGAATGAGGAGTTGACGTTTGCCGTTGCACGGCGAGTATTGCTATTACTTTCATGACTTTCATGTGGTAGCAGTAGAAGTAGTAGTGGTAGTAATCGTCGTCGTAGTTGTTGTAGTCGCAGTCGTAGCCGTTGCAGTAGCAGGAGGAGGAGGAGGAGCAGTAGTAGTAGTAGTAGTAGTAGTAGTAGTGGTAGTAGTTCTTATTGTTGTTGTTGTTGTAGGAGGAAAACGAGCAGGAGGGACTGTTTGTAAGATCACCAATTGTTGGGGATCCTCCACCAGTGGATTCACGAGTTTAGGGTGGCGACTTCACCGACCTGATGGGCAATCACCGCATCCCGAGCTCATCTTCCCAGCTCCATCCAGATAAACGCAAAAAGCACACTGCGCTGCTGACCCTGATGTAAGGAACAAGATGATGTTCGAGCCGGGTCGCAAGCAAACCTTCCGCTGTTTATATAGCGAGAGAGAGAGAGAGGGAGAGAGAGAGAGAGAGAGATATATATATATATACACACGACAAAAACGTACATACATACATACATACATATATATATATATCTATACATATAGAGGATCTCTGGCAATCCTTAGTAGGAGGACCCCAGGAGACTAAGTTCTAAATACGATATCCCGGTACCAATAGCCCTGATTGACCGCTTGTTGTGTCTTCATCCGTAAACCCTAAACCCTAAACCCCTAAACCCCTAAACCCTAAACCCCTAAACCCTAAACCCTAAACCCACAAGCCCTAACCCTAAACCCTGACAAATCTGCGTCCAGCGGCTCGTGATTTGCCAGCAGAGGCTTCTTCCCTGCGCTGGCAGAGCCACAACTCTAAACCCTGACCCTCAAACCTGAAAGCAGTAGTAGTAGAAGAAGTAGTAGTACGGTTGATGGACAAAATCCTGCATGACCTTAAGGACTCTAAACTATGGGAATTATGGTATATTCCTTATTATGGGTCATGCAGGATTTTGTCCATCAACCGTAGTAGTGACTACTACGGTTGATGGACAAAATCCTGCATGACCCATAATAAGGATTAGTCGTGGTCGTAGTAGTAGTACTAAAGCCTCCAACCCGAAACACTCCACCTTAAACGAGCCACGAGTCCGAAGCCCTAAATCTTGACACCTAAAGGCCCTTAAACCTGAAACCCTCAACCCGGAAACCTAAGACATACATACATACAGACATCATACATACTCAAAAAGAAATCTCTACCCCAAAACAGGATCACACAAACAACAACAACCAAGAGTCTTACAGAGGACGCAGCGCGCCCATGATTCGAGCTGAATTTGGAAAAACATCACAAGGGGATGGCAGGATTACCCCAAAGTGTCCTAAGTATCTATGTAGTAGAAAGCAGGGTTTCTATACTCCCGATTTACTATTGTGACTTCATAAAGTATCCCCATAACAATACCTGGGACCCTTAGTCTACTAAGTATGCAGACCCCTACATTCGGTTTTAGGGTAGTTGCCCGGACCTCAGGCCCAAGCACCGCATGATACAATGTTGGACATCTTCCCGTGATACGACATTACGGTTTGATTACGGTGTTAACTACTTGGATTGCAGGAATTGACGGCGAAGTCGCTTTAATACGGCAAAGCGATATGTTACAAGTTACAAGATAGGTGCATAGATGCGTCGGCTACCACAGAGGCAAAACCACGGTTTTAGCCGGCCCCCAGAGACTCCCACATCCCTTAATTAAGGAATGTTGCTTATATCATATTAGGGATCCTACTATAAGTTAAGGTATGTTCCTTAATTAAGGCATACTGGAGTAGTCTTAAGGCCTGTAGAGACGTAGAGCTCGTGCGCCATCGCCAACAGCACTATTGCCTGTAAAGTGAGGAAAACTGGGCTTTTCTGCACAACTGCTGGGTTATGCTCTCGGGATTTGCGGATTTCGGTATTTAGGGTTTTCGGGTTAGGGGTATGACTAGCAGTATCCCACTGGCCATGTTCATCGAGTCATGGTTCTAGGCGAGTTGTGTCCTGCACGGTTCACACATACGAGCCTTGCAAATCCTAAGCATGCTGTGCTATTCAATAGAGCCTCTTCTCTTTACCAGCGTCGCAACACTAAGAGACTTTTTAATTGCCATACACATAGTGCCAATAGCGGTGGAAGCAAAAAGAACAGAAATGAAGCACAGCAGCACTTAGACCAATGAGAAGAACAACACGGCTTTCCACTTCATTACAGCAATGTAGAGGGATAAGGATTTACCAAGATGTTCGAAGGGCTTCGAACCAACAGCCCGAAGATGACTGCAGATCTTCTCCGACTGCGTCGGATATGGTCTCTGAGGCAGATAACCTGGAGTCCAAGAGGCTTTCCCTTCGCAGCATCAAAGCCCCTGGACTTAACCAACGTTACCAAACCTTACGCCCACCCTTCATCGCTAAACCTCAAACCCAAGCCCACACCGCAACCCGAAAACCACAAGCTCTGATCAAAACCCAAAACCATCAAAACCCTGTGCAAAGGCAACCCATGCCTAACCCTGAATTCCCAAAGTCTGGCTTTTGCTGAACGGATTCGGGGTTTAGCTGAATAGCTCGACTAGGGTGCTCCTGGCGTGTACTATTCTGAAGTAGTATAGAAAAACCTTAGAGAACAATAGTATAAATCTCTATATATATATACATATGTATACATACATATATATATATAGATATTCGAAGCCCTGTCTTATTTAAACCCTCTCTCGTCTCCAACACTGTTGCAGCACGGCACGACAAAGAAGAGAACCATCTTCATGCCGAAAGGGACTTGAACTCAGCAAAGCACTCGCTGTGGTGGTTCTGAGGCTTTAGGATTCTCTGTCCAAGGTTTTAAGACTCAAGGTTTCAAATCTAAAGGTTCGCACTTTGAGGTCCTAGATGGTATGGTTTAGGGTTATGTTATGATTTCCCTATATATCCTTCAACAGGTAGGTACTTTAGGGTCCAGGTAGGGGCTATGGGTTTTGGGGGTCTCTGAGTCTTGGGATTCAAGAGTTAGGGGGCTCTGCATCTAGCGCAGGGGCGCGCACCCAATGAGCAAGCTTTGGGAGACCTTGACGGACGCCCTAAGTTTAAGGTTTAGGGTTTAGGATTTAGGGTTTCGGGTGTAAGGTTTAGGGTTTAAGGTTTAGGGTTTAAGGTTTAGGGTTTCAGGTTTAGGGTTAAGGGCTTAGGGCATATATAGGGTTTAGGGCCTAAGCCCAAATAGCAAGATCACACACCAAGTTTCGGAGGTCGCAGATCTGCTGCAGAAGGATTTGGGATTTCAAATTCAAAGGGATCTATCTACTACAGGGGTCTTCATAATGAGGGTGTAGGGGGTATTGCAGTATACTATAGTCATACCGCGATATTATCGGATGCTCCGACCAATATTGCAGGGCATGTCTTGCGGCATACATGCTCGTGTTTCGGGTCGGAGCCAGCCAAGGCAACAGACAATCCAAAGATCAAGGTTTGTTTTGCCTTAACCCTAAAACCCTAAACCCTAAACCCTAAACCCTAGTTACGCAACATTAAGAATCCATCACCCTATGAGAAGTCTTCGGGCTCAAAAAACAAAGGCTCCTCCTAATCCCGACGGCTTGAACATGCAACATCCCACATCCCGTGTATCAGATCTACTATCAGCCGGCAGCCTGGAATCAGGATTCGGGTTTAGGCTTTAGGCTTTGGGATTTAGGGTTTAGGGTTAGGCTTTTGGGTTTAGGGTTAGGCTTTTGGGTTTAGGTTTTTGGGTTCAGGATTTAGGGTTTAGGGTTTTGGGTTTAGGTTTTTGGGTCTCGGGTGTGACTCAAACATGAGTCATGTCATAGTGCTACTTATAGTTATAGTAAGGCCCAGCCGAACACATGAGTCATGTCATACTGCTACTTCTAGTTGTAGTAAGGCCCAACCGAGCTACAAGAAAACAGGACAACGGCTCTTCCAGAAGAAAGAGGAACAAAGTGTGGGACAAAGCGTGCCAAATTTCTGAAAAAGCACCTACGAGCCCGAATCCTATGTCTTCCCACCAAAAAGTACATCCTACACCTTCAAGAGCCCAGTGGGAACAAGGCACAGTCCGTAAAGTCGTCAATGCTCATGTCGACTGTCAAGGGTCCTTCAGCACCTCAAGGATATTCCAAATGCACAGGGGCGTAAGGTTTCGGGAGGGTCCAGGGTTCAGGGTTCAGGTACACTCTAAACCCGAAATCCTAAATCCCATAACCCATAAACCCTTAACCCTAAATCCTAAATCCCATAAACCCTAAACCCTAAATCCTAAATCCCATAAACCCTAAACCCTGAGGCACACAGGGTTCATGATGTTAGGGCTTTGGGGCCGGGGCGCAAGGCCTCCGCAAAGCCAAAAACGGCCTGTTGCTCGAGGTTTGAGCACGTATTTGACGAAGGGCTGTTTAGGGCTTACCCTTCTCCTAAATATTGAGCTACATAACTATACTATCCTAAACCCGAGTACCTAATTATTGGGTCCTTTGGACCCTTAGGGTTAAAGCTAAGGGCTTAAGGTTTAGAGTTTAGGGTTTAGGGTTGAGAGCTTACGGCTTAGAGTTTAGGGTTTGGTTCTGTTGTAAGGTTTAGAGGTTAAGGTTTAGGCTCAGGGTACTCGTGGTTACCGGCCGCACATACAGACAGGCAAACAGATGGATAGATAACCTCATACTCTTGGTATCATGCTCTCGACGAAGATGACGATGTAAGCTTCGGGCTGCAAACCATGAACCTGCAAGCCAAGGAATCAACACCTGTGGTTTTAGTTCGGGTTGAGCTGTGAGCTAATTAATGTAGAGGCCTTAGTAACAATGTGAATAGGTTTTTTGGGCTGTATGATGTGCACTGGGTCATACACGCACTATAATGGAATGGTTTTATATTCTAAGTCTTAGTTTTCAATCACTACTTGGAGGCCCTTTTGACTTAGTAAGTCTACTTAGTATCCCCTAGAAACCATATTATAATCCCCCATAACCCGCCTTACTAACCCTACTTACTAAGTCAAAAGGGCCTCCAAATATGCTACCTGATCGTGGAGCCCCGCAAGTGAACCTAAAAAGCTGAGCCCAACCATGAAGGCGAGCCAACCCAAGCCGGTTTAGGGTTTAGGGTTGAGGGTTTAGGGTTTAGGGTTTAGGGTTGAGGGTTTAGGGTTTAGGGTTTAGGGTTTAGGGTTTAGGGTTTAGGGTTGAGGGTTTAGGGTTTAGGGTTTAGGGTTGAGGGTTTAGGGTTTAGGGTTTAGGGTTTAGGGTTGAGGGTTTAGGGTTTAGGGTTTAGGGTTTAGGGTTTAGGGTTTAGCGTTTAGGGTTTAGGGTTTAGCGTTTAGGGTTTAGGGTTTAGCGTTTAGGGTTTAGGGTTTAGGGTGTAGGGTAAACGACACTCCGAAATACCCGGCCTGGTTCTTAGTAGGGAAGGGGGGGAGTGGGTTGCAGGGACTACTGTAAGGGATCACTATTATAGGGATCCACGCCACCATCGCCTACTAAGAACCGGGCAGCAGAAGTGCTCAAGACCCCCATCATGTCAAAACAAAGCTGAGGCTAGGGGGTTTACCGTCTATGGCTTGGGCTTTCGGGGGTTGTGGTTTAGTTAGTTTTTTTGTTCAAGGGTTCAGAGTTTAGGATTTAGGGCTTGTGCTTTGGGGTTGGGGTTTGGGGTTTAGGGTATTACCGGCCGACAAGGACACCTAAGCATGAAGATTTGGGTTTAGGGTTCTGGGCTTAGGGGACAAAGAGAACCTAGGTTCCTGAGTAGCCCCTTTATAATAAGGGTTCCCTTTTCCTACTATTCGGTATTATCGGGGGACGCTAAAATAAAGAGTGCAAAACGGTACTACTCAGGAACCTACCCTTATGGAACCCTTTAAGGGTCCCTTATAGAACCCTTTACGAAGACTTTGCAATTAGAGTAGATCGGGATCGAACCCCACAAGGCCTCCCGTCCAAAGGCCTTATGAAGAAAATCAGAACAAGAAGCACTGCAATGCCAGGTTTTTGCGAGGTTGAGGTAGGGTTAGAGATACACTAAACCGTAAACCCTAAACCCTCAACCCTTAAACCCTAAACCTCTACGTAAACCTAAACCCCCAACCCAAACCCGAGTAACCCACAAACTTCAGATTCGCGTGTCCAGCAACAAAGCCTTCGAATCCGAATCCGAAACTCATGGTTTATTGTTAAGCGTGCAGGCTTTAGGGTTTAGGGTTCAGGGTTGCGCATGGGAATCGAAGGGAACCCGATATCCCAAATTTCCTACTCTTGAGACACACCGACCGAAGGAACAATTTGTGTACTTGGAGCCTCAGAGAACGGGAACCCAGGACAACAAACACCATCCAAAATCACAAGCACACTCATACAAAAGGGTGGAGCACCCTGAACCCTAAACACTTAATGGATGGGGTGTAGGACTAAACGTCTCAAGCGCCAGCTCGCAAGATAGGATCCTGAAAACCAAAGCAAACCACACAATCTGGCACCGTAAAAAGCCACCGACACAACAACAAAAAAAGACACCAGCTCTGAAAAGAGACATCATATTGAAACCCTAGCCCTAAACCCTCAAGCTACAACCTCGAACCTTCAACCTGAGCAGAACCTGAACAGAAGCAACCTCACATCTGAGCTTCTGCGCGGATCACGCTTTCGGTGATGCTTTCGGTGATGCTGTCGGTGATCAGTCTTTGCGACACCCTGAAGAGAGCACTGCGGTGCTCTCAGGGTGTGTCCGTGTATACACACTCGTATGAATATGCATAAGTATATAATATAAATACATATACATCTACATCTACATCTGCATATACATATACATATACATATACATATACATATACTTACATGTGTATATATATATGTATGTAGGTACATATTTCATACGTGTATAGATCTGTGCTTGTTGGTACATTCTGTTTAGGTTTGGAGGCTGCAGGCTTCCGTAGCTTCCGAAGATGTTGGGCCGAGGGTTCAGGATTTTGGTCGCGAGGATTCTGGCTGAGAGCTCTAGGATTGGTGAACCTGAATCCTTAGAACGTTTAGGGTTTAGGGTTTAGGGTTCCCCCTATTAAAAGGTTTTTGGTGGGTTAAGGAAGGGGTTCTATGCATGTTCGAGTCAGGGGCTGGGGATTTATGTAGGGCCTTGATAGTTTTCAACAGGATTTTCGGTACAATAAGGAGCCCTACTAAGGACTGATCTTGGTAACTGTTTAGGCTTCTACATTCGGGCCATGGATCTTTCGACTTTCACGGTGTAGGGGCGTGTAACGCAGTGCTTCGGAGTTAAGGTTCAGGGTTGAGGCTGAGGCCTCATCCGTTTAGGGTGTGTGTGTGTGTGTGTGTGTGTTTATGGTTTAGGGTTTAAAGTTTAGCGTTTAGGGTTTAGGGTTGAAGGTTGAGGGTTTAGGGTCAAACCAGTAATCAGTAATCCCTCAAAACTCAAAATATGATGATGCCTCTCTGGCTACAGGTACGGTTTTGTTCGTTGTGGCGCACCCTGCTAGAAGAAAGTGCGGTAGGGGCGGGCAAGGGGCTTCAGCAAATAGAATAAGGTTTGGGGGGTGTAGCATACTATGCTAGCAAACTTGTAAGGGATAATGTTACCAATAATTCAGGTCACTATCTGTCTCTAGATCCGTATGTATGTGTGTATATGTATATACTGGTTGATTGTGTGCTGCTGGGAGCGAGACTTCAAGTGATACCAGATACTAAACAGAACAGAACTAGCGCTAACCCCACATGCAGAACGTTGGGGAGGTTCATAGCCGACAAACAAATGAAGGGCACACGAACCATGAGATAGGTAACCAGGAGATGGAGAGATGAACTCTTACGAGGATTGTGTTGCTGGGCTTTGGAAGTGTCGGTTTACGTACCAACAGCAACCTTTACAATGTGATCCTTTTCATCAGACAATATACTAGTGGCCTTAATAATTAGAATAGGGTTTTGGGGTATACTATACTATAAACATAAGGATGAAAGTCCAAAATAGTACAGGTAATTATTAAGACCCCTACAGTGCGTGCTTCGAGACCGGACGATACTGCACGCATCCGACATCGACTGAACACCAAGCATCCCAAACCCAGCAATCCTTATCCCGAATTCCTACCTGGACCCTAAAGAACCTACCTTTTTAGGGACCTATATAAGGACATCATCATAAGGAACCCTAAAAAGGAAGGTTTTATAGGGTCCAGGTAGAAACTCAACTCTCAGCCTTCATCGGTCCTAAACCGTGATTCATAAATCCTTACGATCCCTAAATCCACACCCTGAACTCTCAACCCTCAATCCTGAACCCAAAATCCTAGGCTTAATCCCTGAACCCCCTGAATTCTGAAGCAAACATCCTCTGAACTCTAAACCCGCACGCGGCGCTTTTGCCGAGGCACGCATAGTTCTCCTGCAACCTGACAGGGGTTTAGGGTTTAGGGCGTAGGGTTTATTGGGTTTGGGGTTTAGGGTTTAGGGTTTAGGGACTGGGGTTTAGGGTTTAGGGCTTAGGGTTTATTGGGTTTGGGGTTTAGGGTCCCAAATCCCCCAGGGATTCCCACTTGAGGTTTGGGATTCAGGGCTTGCGTGTTTAAGGCAGGCTGCATAGTTCTCAGAACGCCGAGGGAGGTACCTCCTCCCCACAGACAGTGCTGAACCCCGCGAATCCCTGTCGACCTTATACAGGGCCTTCTGCAACCCATTGCTATGAAGTCTGGTTGTCAAGGCCACTTGTCCCTTACGTGGATTCCAGAAAAGCCCCGATGAAACACTTCAACAGAACCGTTTCAGAAATCCTCTGTTAAGGTTTATGGTTTGCTAGGTGTCGATTTCAGCCGTCCACAAAATTACGTATAACTAGGGATCTATATTACACAATAAGGGAAATTAGAAACTGTCCCAAATCGATACCTAGTTACCCTAAACCCTAAACCCTGAAGCCTAAAGCCTAAACGCTATATCCTAAATCGATGAGGTTTCGGAGCCCGATTCCAACTTTTGACGGCCCTAAGCCTTAGAGCCCGAACCCCTCGTCCGACATGAGATATCAACAAAGCACAAACGTACATTTTTAGTACATATTATACTACAGTAGAAGCCAGAAAGTTGGAACATCGATATCCTCATGCCTTTAAGGTAAAGTGTAGGGGATCCCAGCACCAATCATCCAAAATCCATGTTCCAACTTTCTGGGGTTCACTCTAGACCTAAGAGTAACCTAGGGATAAAAAGGGCGCCACTTTTGGTTTAAAGGGGGTTAAGTCCGACTAGGGTTCAGGGCTTGCGAGGTTTAGAGCTTCGGATTGATGGATTCAAGGGCCTTCGGCGCGTTAGGAGTTTCGGTGTGTAGAGGTACAGGATTTAGGATTTCAGGGTCCAGGGGTTAGGAGTTCGTCGTCTGGCCATGATCTTCGGGTGGGTTCTACATGAGCTTTCACCCTCACTCCACCCGCCAAAAAAGAACTCGAAACCCAAAACCCATCAACCCCAAGCCGTGAATCTCAAAACTGGAGCAGATAATGTGAAACCCCCTGATTAATACGCACCCTTTCTGGAAGGCACTTAGGATTAGCATTCATCACGGATCTACTTTAATCCTTGCTCCGGGCAGCCACCCGGCGCCCCAGGAAGAATCCTCCGAGCAGGTTGCCTCCGAGGAAAAATACGGTTGATGCATTACCCATAATAAGGAATATGCCATAACTCCCATAGTCTAGGGTCATTTAGGTATGCAGGACTTATATCATCAACCGTAGTGAAGCTCCTTCTCCTTGCATTTATGGGTTCCACATCTGGCCGTAGGGGGCTTGCAATTGGTAACCGTGTATGAGAGTCTAGGCTGTAGCCTAGGTTCCTGAGTAGCCCCTTTACAATGACGGTACCCTTCCTCCTACTAGTCGGTTTTGATCAGGGACCCTAAAATAAAAAGAGGCCGAAGCGGTACTACTCAGGAACCTAGTATACCTAAACCGATATAGATCCCTTATAGAATCATAGAACCCTTCAAGGATCCCTTCATAGAACCCTTTAAGGCGTCCTTTAAGAAAGGTACTACTCAGGAACCTAGAGCCGGAGTTGTGAAAAGCACGGTCTCGAGTGTCCTCAAATGTGGGACCGGCCCATGTGGATGATGTCTACTTGGAGGATCATGGGACTTGGTAAGTAAGGTTAGAAGTACTTTGAGTGGGGTGATAAGTAGTTATAAGTAAGTTTTAAGTATAGATTACAACCCTATAGTTACTAAGTCCCATGATCCTCTAAGTACAGGCGCTGGGAAGCATTTCGAGTGGGCCAGGTAGGCCAGGCTTCTTGCTTGGGGATAAAAAATGCAAGAAGCACTTTCCCGCAGGTCTTTGAGAGTCCCTGTAGCGATGCTTTGACAGTCGGGAAGAAACGATCGGTGAGACGACTGCCTTGGAGGTTCGCAGACTGCAAGAGCTACGGGAAGAAGGGTTCTTATTAGGATATCCTGATATGTCCTTGAAAAAGCAGGTTATTTGGCCAAGACCCGAAACCCTCTCCAAAAGCCGGAACCTCAAAGCGCAAAACCCTGAAGCCCAACATCCGAAGATAGACTTCCCCCCAAGTCGGAACACGAGTAACAAGGTTTCTTATTCAAGTGTGGGACCCCTACTTGATGGTCCCCCGTGAAATCAACCACCGACCTCGGTACAAATTTCGTCAGAGGCCGCCAAACAGGCGGCCATGAGAATGGACCTCTGCAGCTGGAGTGGAGGAGGGTCGAGAGCTGGGGTTTAGGCTTTGGGGGGCTCAGGAACAAGTCGGTCTTAATGATAAGAAAAGGGTTTGTGGGGGTGCGTTTCCTAGTATTCTGGAATGGCTAGGGACTATGAAGGCACAATGCTTGTAATCACACCAGACCCCAAAGCCTTAGACCATATACCCGGAGTCTGGGCGAGGTTCGGCATCGCTACATATGATGGGTCTCGACGGTCTCGACGTCTTGAAAGCCCACCACACTGTTCAGGGCTTAGGGCCTAGGGTTTAGGGCTTGCGGTTCAGTGGTTTAGGCTTTAGGGTGAATAAGCATCCCAAGCCTGCACCCCATAAATCATGAGGCAATCGTGCAAGCCAGCTGCACGAAAACCTACACCCTACGTCTCGAAAAGGGAAACCACTAAACCCTAAACCCTGCACCCTTATGAACCCTAAACCCTACACCCTTGGTCCCAAAAAGTGAACCCCTTCCTGTGCAACAGGGATTCCAAGAGGGCCCATATATGTAGAGAGAGAGAGAGAAAGAGAGAGAAAGAGAGAGAAAGAGAGAGAGAGAGAGTAGCATTATGGCATTGGACCATCCTTAGTATGGTTTTGGGGAACTCCATGTCCATAATGTTGGTGTACATGGACCCTCTGGGTGGGGGTTATTAGTCGGAACAAGGATGCCTGCACCTACACGCTGCTAAACTGTGCCTTCTGGAATGGTTTAGCATCGGAGGATTGAGGTTCAAGGCCGTTGAATTCTTTCCTGCAGTCTTCTAAACTGTGTCTGCTTGAATGGTTTAGGGTCTGGGATAAAGATCCAGGCCCGTTCAGGGCTCTCTAACACTCTGCTAAACTGTGTCGGTGTAAATGGTTTAGGCTCTGGTACACTCTGCTAAACTCCATCTGTTTGAATGGTGATCTACAGACCAACACCTCTCCACCCGTCTCGCTGAGTCTGCGACATGCTGCGAAGGAGGAACATCTCGCGAGCTGTATGTAACCTGACTCAAAGGACTCGGCTTGTTAACATAGGGGCCTTAATAATAGAATAGGGGTTCCTTTAAAAGGGTCCTATAAGGGTTACTATAAGGGGTTACTATAAGGGTACTATGATATAGGGGCCCCTATATTAGGCTCCGGTGAGTGCCCCTTTTTGGGGTGTGGAAGTTCTACACCTGGGCCCTCAACCCTTCACACGGGACGGAGGAGATGTGCATAGGTCGTCCTCCACCTCCCTCCCAAGAAAAGTCTCTGTTGGTAGGGTTTAGGGTTTAGGGTTGTTAGTCCTCGAAGTTATGGGCACGAATTGGTGAGAAGCACGAGACCAGAGCGCTGCAGAGCCCAAAACCCTCGCTGAACCCGACACCTCTTTACTCCTAAGCCCAACAACCCGATACCCGAACAGCCTCGTACGGAAACATCTTGAAGCCCAAAATACTACCCAAGCCCCTCCTCATCCCTAGATCCACCCTACTTCCACCGGACCTGTTTAGCTTATACTGAGGCCTTCAAGGGGTCCTCGATTAGGGTTCAACGTTGGTCCTCGTATAGCGTTTTCCTTATCTTTGGTTAGTAAGGAATGGAGGAATGGGGTACAATTATAACTACTATTACTACCATTCTTCCATTCCCGACTAACCAAAGGTAGGCTTTGGGGCAGCATATGGTATATGCTCTGCGGGGTAAAGCTATGGACACAAATCCCTCGACATTGGTGTAGTAGGCCACAAGGACCTTCCAACACAGCTCCGAAGGTTTTGTTTTAGGGTCAGCGTGTTTTTGTTCTAGGGTGGCAGGTACCAATCTCTTGGAAAAATACATACTGAACTGCCTGCAAGAAGAGCTACATTGGAGGATCTAGGTAACTGCGCAAGATGCTTTGTGTTAAGCAGATCCTCGAAAGTATTCTGAACCGCAAGCCCTACGGGACCCTCAGCCGAACTCCCATACTCCAAACCTGGAACCATTCGAGAACATTCGAAGACCAGTTTAGGGTTTCGGGTATTGTATGCGCTTCTAACCCTAAACCCTAAACCCTCAACGCTAAACACTAAACCCTAAACCCTGAACCCTGAACCCCAAATCTTAAACCCTAAACCCTGAACCCCGAACCCTCAATTCTCTTAACTCCAGAAGCCGATTGCAGCTCAAAGGAACGGGGTTCGGTTTTCTGCAACTCGAGTGCGGCCGAAAAAGAGCCAAATCAGCAGCGTTACCAAAAGGTTTCTCGGGGTGCTCAACGGGCTTTAAAAGAGCGCTATAAAGCTGCCTCTGCCTCTGCCTCTGCATCTGCCCTGCGCTTTGCTGCCCCTTTCTGGCCTTTTGCTGCACTGCCTTTTACTGCCCTTTACTGCCCTCCTCTCCGTCTCCCTCTTCCTCAATGTTAGGTTTCAGGATCTGGGGAAGGGCGCCCAGGACTCGATGCGCAAAGTCCAGTGATGAAAGGTTTTGCAGCCCAGGGTCTGGAGTTTAGGATTTCGGGTGTAGGGTTATCGGCCCTAGATTTATTTGCGTGGGAGAGTTCGATACAACCGTCTCGCGATGACATACAGAAGGGGTAAACTCAGCATGCTGCGGAACATTCAAAACGAAACGACACTTGCTGCAGGGTCGTCGAGTATTGAAAAGAACCAGGAGACAAATCAATCACGAGCGGAACCACGGTAGTGCAAGTGCAAGACCTCTTGCTTAAGAATTCAGGGTCTTAGGGTTTAGGCGTTGGTTCTTGGCATCGGAAATGGTGGTTCAGGGCTGAGATAATGAAATCTGGGTGGAGCGAGGGCATCGATATTGTCTGCAGAAGACAAGGAAGACTGTTGCTAACAGCCACAAACCATGAACTTCTCCCTCTACCGCCCGAAGGCCAAATGGGCCAACATGCAACAAGACCGCCCATTGAGAGAGGGGCCTCTCTAGTCAGAGTCGAAGTTCGGGGTATGCTTTGCCATAACTGTTCATAATTGTATACGAAGTGTCGATTTCAACAGTCCCCCCAAAATTATGTATAATTAGGCCCTATATTAAACAATAAGGGACATCTCAAAAAGGCTGCCAAATCGGTACCTAGTATAGCTGCAATCAGGTGATAGTAACTGATAGTATCCAGGTTTCTGAGTAGCCCCTTTACAGTGTCAGGATTTGTTCGGGGTTTATACAGTGCTAGGACGGGAATGTGTTAAACAAACTGCTGAAGTACACACGCCACAACAGGCCCCTCAGTTATAATTGGGGTACCCTTTTTCCTACTGTTCGGGTTTTTAATAAGGAGACCCCAAAGCAAAAAGGGCAAAAGGGCACTACTCAAAAACCTAGAATACCCTAAACCCCTAGAGATTTTTTTACAGAACCCTTCAAGAGTCCCTTATAGAGCCCTTTAAGGAGCCCTTTAAGGGCACTACTCAGAAACCCTAGAACACCCTAAACCCCTATAGATTCCTTACAGAACCCTTTAAGGAGCCCTTTAAGGAGCCCTTTAAATGAAAGGGCACTAATTACCTCCGAAACCCTGGGCTCACTGGCACTCGGCGGCCTGTCTTCGACGCCTCGATGCTCAGGTTTCAGGGTTTTAAGGGTTTTAGGGCTTAAGGGTTTAGGGTTTAGGGGTTTAGGGTTTACGGTTTAGGCTTTAGGGCTTAGGGTTTTAGGGTTTAGGGTTTAGGGTTTAAGGCTTAGGCTTTCGGGTTTTAGGGTTTAGACCGTGTGCGCGCGGTGGGTGCGCCATTTTTTGGAATAAGGGGCGCGCCCACTTATCGCGCGTTTGCGTCAACATGTAGTCCCGCCCCAACCACCCCAACCTCTTCTCAATTAGACACCTGCCAAAGGACGCCTGAGAACCTGCAGAAACCCCAATCACGCATGTCCGCACAGTACCCCACAAGTCTCCCAAGCCTGAAACGCTCAACCCAAAACCCAACAATACCTCGAATACAAGGTTCCTGAATAGCCCCTTAATTTTCCGAGCACCCTGTTTACTACTATTTGGTTGTAAGAAGGGAACCCGAAGAAGAAGAAAGGGCAAAAGGATAATACTGGGGAACCTAGTAATAGTAACTGTATAGCTCTAACCCTAAACGGTGAACCCTAAACACTGTAGAATCCCTTGTAGTATCCCTATCATCCTGAGCTTAGCCTCATTCCTGCACCCTTGCCTTACGGGTCTACCAAAACCCATGCAAACTATACAACCCTTTAGCACAAAATCCTATAAAAACCCTGTACAACCCCAACGTACAGCCCAAAAGTGCTTATCACTTACAGGAACCCTTACAGGAACCCTTGATTGAAGGAACCCCTAAAGGAATCCTTAAAGCAGCCCTTCTAGGAAACCTTACAGGAACCTTGGCCCTAAACCCTAAGTCCCTAAGTCCTTGAAACCCTAACAGTGGCCTTCTCTATAAACCTTATAGGAACCCTGGCCCGATTCCCTAAACCCTAAATAAAGTCCTAAACCCTCTATGCAAACCCTAAACCCTACATATACCAAACCCTGACCCTAAACCCTAAATCCTAAACCCTCTAAACCCTACATATGCTAAACCCTGGCCCTAGAAACCAAACCCTACATCCTCTTACAAACCCTTAGCAAGGCCAGCAGACGGAGGCGCCAGGGGCACAGCCAGCCGTCGCCGAGCTCTACGCCTCCGAAGCCGCTTCTCGATTTTAGCGGTACATGGGGTCCTTATTAGAGGCATATGGGGGTTTAGGGTTTAGGGTGCATGAGGTCCTTTTAGGGCCATGATCAGGGCCAGTATAAGAGGCTTATAGAAGGGGGTTCGTGAACTCTTAGCTCAGTAGTTTAATTAGAACCCATTTGCGATTTGTGGGCCCTGTGGGTTCGCAGGAATCTGTATGCTTTTGTAGCGGTTTAAGGGTCAGAAAGGAATCGGGAAGGTGCTATGTAAGAAGATATAAGGACGGAATAGGGTCGATATGAAGATGTTGTCCGCTGCAAGGCTTTACAGGGTTTTCAAAGCGCCGGGAGGACCCGCATAAAGCTATCGCCCGGGTCCGCGAACGTACAGCGGGAAAGCCGAGGCTATGTCAAGACCGGGTCTAAGGCTTGGCTGCTACCGATTTGTAATTTCGATGCTCCCTGTGCTGAGCCGTTCTCGCAGCCACAATTCTGGGAGCTCATCCTAGGATGCTGCAGGCTCTAGAATCTTAAGGGAGCCCTCATAGTAGCCCTAAAGCACCCCTTAAAGGAACTCGCCAGAGAGCCCTTCATAACTGCTGCAAGGGCACTGACTGCGCCATCCAGAAACGGCCCCAGCTCGTCGCCGGAAACCATGGCAAATTAGCAGACAAGGGCCGATACGGGTGAAGGTTCCAGCACGGTTCATAAATGTTTGGGGCTTTTTTGGATATGGGATGAAGGTTTGGGGTTTGGGTTTCAGGATTCAGAGTTTGGGGTAGAGGCTTTGTGGGATTTATCGGCTTAAATCTTAGGAATCTTTTGCTTTCTTACGGTTTCAAGATCTCTGTAAGTTTCCATGAAAGGTTCCATAAGGGTTCTATGCTTTGTAATGACGAGGTTCGACGAGCTCTTTCTTGGGTGGGTTGTTTGGTTGAGGTTTGGGGTTTTAGGACTCAGGTTTTCCGGCCTTAAGATTCACTGAAGTCCAATAATCATGATGGATAAGGGTTTTTTAAAAACGGGTTTTTAAAAACCAGAAGAGGGTTTTTAAAAACCCGGTTTTTAAAAACCCTCTTTTGCCACATGCTTGCGAAGAATGGTTGTGCGGACTCGGAATGATCAAGCGTCACATCAAGGCTTGGAAAGTTGGCCACTCGACGCCTACGACGAATATGGTCAGAAGGCAGGAGCATGTACAAGTAAAGCCGCATGTCTCTACCCGATCTGCCAGAAGGAAGCTGTAAGAGCTAAACCCTAAACCCTAAACCCTATACCTAAACCCTAAACCCTAAACCCTATACAGCTTCGATACGGGCATAAGGCGGCTCTTGGAGTGCTGAAGACTTCCTGGTGCCTGCTTTGAGGATTTAGGTCCGGGGTTGGGGGTTTCGGGTTTTCGAAGACTCACGGTATGTAAAGTTTCGGACTTAGGGGCTTTTAGGTCTTGTACCTTGCAAGACAAGGGCACTTCGGACTTCGTAAGCACAATACAAATATAGGTTTATGATAATACCATGCCTTGCACTTCCCCTTATTTGCAACCCTGCCTACAACGTACAGACTACAAACCCTCATACCTCAAACGAGGTCTACGATTCTATCTTCATGCCCTCACACCCTAAACCCCGAGACCCAAATAATATAGGCTCTGAGCTGTTTCAAGATTAACTTGTCACTGAAAGGGACCAAACCCCAAGCCTTAAGCCATAAACTCCCCAAAACCCTGAACCTTATAACCCTAAGCCTTATAACCCGACTTACTTCCGTAGTCACTTGATCTTACAAGCGGGCTTTGTAGGGACCCGGCAATGGCCACTGCTGACTCATCTTGTGAGGGGATGAGCCTGGAGTTAGGACTTGTAGGGTCTAGGGCTTTGGGTTCATGGTTTAGGGGCTTAGGGGTTTAAGGCTTTGGGTTTAGGGTGTTCGGGGGTCTATTGGGGGTCCACGTGCAAGTGCACGATAGTGATTGCCCGCTTTGGGTCCATTGGGTCTAAACCTGGAGGATATACGTCAACTCTAACAACTTGATAGCCAGTAGCTTCCACCAAAGTTCAGTTTGAAGTACTGCAAACCCTTAACCCTAAACCCCTAAACCCTAAACCCTAAACCCTTAAACCCTAAACCCTAATCCCTCTTAATTTTTGCAGCTTCAAGGATTTAGTATTTTTGGGGTATAGGGTTCGAGGGCTTTTAGGTCGTTTACAGGTAAAGGGCAGTAGCGCACTTGGGCTAAGGGCCGTTTAAGGTTTTTGTGGGACAAATGAGGCTTCAGAGATGGCTCCTAAACCCTCTAGAGCCTAATAAAGGCCCATATTCTTGAGGTCACGCTCACATTGCCACGAAGCCAATGCTGTTTCAATTGATAAGCGGAACCAGCTCGGTAGCAGCGCAAACTTGAGCCGTGGCCGTTGCTGTGCCCGGCACTCTGAGCCGTGTTGTCGTCAGCAAGGACCCCGACAACAAGCCGGCCATCGTCGAACTCAGTCCATCCCCAAGCGGCAATAGACTTTAGCAGTCTCGGGGTGGAGGGAGCACTTGCTGTAGTTTGCTTTCGCAAGCTTGATGTTGAAGTGATTAGCAACCAAGCTACGGCAAGCATCTCGAACATCACTGATGGTCTTGTCTGTTCAAGTGCTCATCTTCAGCGCCTTATGGTCCAAATACTCCCTAAACCCTAAACCCTAAACCCCAAACCCTAAACCCCAAATACTCGGCTGCCACCCAGCCCGCAGTGATGTCCGGCCCCACGACCACGGAGCACCTGCACAAATCACCCAGGGGGTTTAGGGTTTAGGGTTTAAGGTTTAGGGTTTAGGGGAGACCATGCAAGAGCGCCAGCGAATCTTCTGCTACTCCCCTTTCACATTATGCCCGGCCCTCGCCGTAGATTCTGCGAGATGTTGATGGTAGAGGATCTGCTGCTCCTCTCCATGTCGTCTATACATTTCAATTTTGTGTGTGTTTGCCGCGTCTCGTCGAAGGACGGCTCAGCTTTGGTGTTCTTTTCGCTGTTTCCAAATCGCGCCTAGCCCATCGGAGCCTGCGATATCAACGCTGGCCCATGATGAACATATGTCGTCTGTACTGAGCGTACCTAAGCACAGAATGAACAACAAAGTGTGTGTGCGTGTGTACACACACATATGCATAAATCTATGTATAGATATGTATATTTAGATATATGTATCTATGTATGTATACATATACATATATGCGTGTGAATTTTATGAATGTAAGTGTATACATGTATATAATATTATATATATATATATATACATACACATTAGATTTCCCTTCCTACCCCAAAGTGGCCTTGCAAGGCATCTGATCGGATCACCGAGGCCTACTGCGCTTGGACCGCTACGAAGGAGGGGGGTTACGGGAATTAGAGGTTTAGGGTTTCGGGTTTAGGGTTTCGGGTTTAGGGTTTAGGCCCTGTTTAGGGTTTAGGGTTTAGGAAAGTTCAGAGTGTCGGGTTTAGGCCGAGGGGTTTGGGGTTCATACACCCTCGAACCCCCAAAACCAACCCTGAACGCGAAACACTCAGCCCTAGACCCCAAGCCTTAAACCGGGTTGTAATCCTAAGCCCCAAAACCCTAAACCGGGCCTAAACCCTAAACCCTAAACCCCAAACCCTAAACCGGGGTTACAGTTTGAGGTTCGCTGGCTTAGGCTTGACACTCGTGGTGGCAAGTTTCAGGCCGCTGGATCCACATCCGACAAAGCATTTAGCAACTCCCAAGCCTCAAGTCGCACGATTTAGGTGTAGTTAGGGTTCTTTTAAAGGGATCTATAAGGTGTAGTTAGGGTTCCTTTAATGGGATCTATAAGGTGTAGTTAGGGTTCCTATAGGGTGTAGTTAGGGTTCCTTTAAAGGGATCTATAAGGGGTTCCTTCAAGGGATCTATAATAGGGGTTTAGGGGTGTAGGGGTTAAGGTTTAGGGTTCAGTGCTCTAAGTCGCCGGCCAGCATGACTGGCTCGGATACCTTGGAAACTCACAGGGTTGTTTAGCAAACCTGACAACCCGAACCCAGCAACAAGAGTTCTAACCGCCAGATCTGAAGCTTCCATCGAACACCGAGAACGAACATTGAACCCCAAAAGCCCGCAGCAGTCAACATGGAACGAAACGTTGTGCGGCTGAAGTCTGAGTCTGCAAAGCGTTGAATACACGTTGGGCACTATATGCGTCCACTTTCACGCCACCACATCCTCGACCTCGAACCCTGAAACTATTCGCGAGGTTATATGGATACTACCAGCGCAACTACAAGATTTACAACAAGGTTTCTACAAGAGTTATGTTGAAAAGGTCTACTACATGTTGTTCCAAGAAGGTTCTGCGGTTCTACGAGGCTACTTACAGGCTCTTCAGAGGCCGGAGTGAAGGGAATGTAGTATAGGGTTAAGGTACGGTTGAAGGCTTAGAAGTTGATTTTTTAAGGTGCATCGGACCCTTTCGAGCATCCTCGTGTCGGCCGAATTTTGGAACCAGGGTTTCGGTTTTCGGCTTTAGGGGTTTAGGACTTTGACTCCAGCTGAGACTATGTAGGCCATGTGAAACTGACGGGTGCTGCTTGAATAACAGACGTTTAAGGCTTTCAGCCTCGCGCTTGCGCAAAGGGACGCTAGCCACAGGGCTCCATGTACCCCATAGTCATCTTAAACCCCCACCCCTCCCCCCAAACAAAAACTACATTGCTACCATCCTAAGAAAAGCCCGAGTAAACACACATTGAGGGTATTGGACGTTTGGGTACACAGTACCCTAGACCGAACATCTAAAGTTCAAAACCTCTCCACGCAAAACGCTGTCCAAACAAACCCCCAAACCTGGAACATTCTGAGCCTCTTCCCTGAATTCCGGTCTGTAAAGCCGTACATGACCGAACACCACATGCACCACGGAGATCGCGCATGGTTACTGTTACTATTTTTCATGTTTAAGATCTATGAGGTTCAAGTCCCTAACTTAAAGGCGGGATGCGGGAGTGCACCTTTGCCGTCCCAGCCAATAGAATTGTGGGCTCCACAACCTTGCGAACGGTTTTAGCTGATCTGCAAGGCAGTTACCCACATTACCGTGAACCCTGAACATCCGAAGCCCAAAACTGCAAGCCCTAACCCCTACGCCCCAAACTCAACTCAATACCTCTAAGATCTTCGGGGCTTCAGCGTTGAGTCTTCGAGGATGTGCATGGGGGAAGGCGATTGGACTACGGCTTCCTCTGCGTGCCTCTGTCTGTGCATATACATACAAACAAACAAACATACATACATACATACATGCATACATATGTGTATATCTACATACATATGTATATATAGATGTATGTATGTGTATGTGTATATATACATACCAATGTAAGTACGTGCGCATATACACAAGGTGTGCATAAAGATCTGTAACATGAAGGAACCCGGAGAGCTTAAAGGTATACTATTGCCATTGCCGCTGAAGCGCTTGATCGCGTGCTTGGCCCAGAAAATCCCAAAACGCTAGAGCCCTAGAGCCCCATCCCAAACACTAAAGCCTCAACCCTAAACTCTCAACCCTACAAGCTAAACCCTTAACCCTCAACCCTCCAAGCTACACCCTCAATCCCAAACCCTGAACCCGCAACCCTCAACACTGTGGCTGCTATGGATTAAGGTGTACTGCTTGCTCAACACCCCTTGCAAGGCTGACCTGGAACCATAGACCCCAAGCCTAAACCCAAACCCCGAAACATCAACCAGCAGAGCCCGATAACCAACCCTACTATAGAAGCTCCTTTCCCCCTCATGTGAACTCTACTAACTGTCAGCCCTTGTAACCCTTCTATGTAATGCTTATGAACTCCATTACGAAGCCCTCTGCACCCTAGATTCCGAGGGCTGGGCCCATCATCGCAACCTCCTTGCCCCAACCGATCCTGGCGGTGTAGACAGCCGAGGCTGCCAAGGGGCTTGTTTGTTTAGGATTTAAGGTTCAGGGTTTAGAGTTTAGTCGAGGCCTTGAATTTTGGTGCTTCATGGATTCTGTGCTTTGTGGGTCTACAAAACCCTGAAACTCCCACACACCCAAAGCAAAAGCCCAGAAAACCTACGGTTGATGGACAAAATCCTGCATGACCTTAAGGACCCTAAACTATGGGAATTATAGTATATTCCTTATAATGGGTAATGCAGGATTTTGTCCATCAACAGTATGACACACTACATATGCTAGAAACGCCTACACCCGCAACCACAATCCCCGATGAACAACATCAGCCCGTAAGTCCTACACCCCACCAACTTTTTGCACGGTTTAGGGTTTAAGGTTTAGGGTTTAGGGTTTAGGGGTTTAGGCTTTAAGGTTTAGGGTTTAGGGGTTTAGGGTTTAGGGTTTAAGGTTTAGGGTTTAAGGTTTAGGGTTTAGGGGTTTAGGGTTTCAGGTTTAGGGTTTAGGGTTTAGGGGTTTAGGGTTTAAGGTTTGGGGTTTAGGGTTTAGGGATTTAGGGTTTAAGGGTTCAGGGGTTTAGGGGTTTAGTTTAGGGTTTAGGCTACAACATCCTCAAAGTGTGATAAACCCTAAACCTGTAACCCTAAACCCTAAATCCTAAACGCTCAAGCCTAAACCCTCAAGCCTAAACCCTGAACCCTGAACCCAAACACAGTGTGATGGAGTCTTTGTCCGCTGCCTTGGGACCAGCTGGAAGCGCTCGACCTGTGAGCAGGGCTCGAGACGGCTTCGCAGGCTTCAGGGTTTAGGGTTTAGGATTTAGGGTTTTTTTTGGCTTTGCTTCAGGGTTCAGCTATACGGCTCTAGGGTTCCTTAGGGGTTCCTACCAGGGTTCCTACCAGGGTTCCTCAAAGGGTTCCGCAAGGGTTAAACTGCAAACCGGCGCCAGCTTTCGTTCTTCGGCCGCCTGCTGTGCGGGGCCCATGTTGCGGAGCTCAGCTCGCCTCGAAGTTTGGCCAATGGGGCTTAGGGCTTACAGGGGTTTGGGGTTTAGGGGGTCCAGCAGAAGGGGAATATGAGGGCGGCTTCAGGATTTAGTCTGGGTTGCAAGGATTTAGGATGGCTTACGTAGAACGGACTATCGGTCTGCATGGTGTTGATTTTTAGGGCAGAGAATATTTAACACACGCGTGTCGATGTTTGCCCCATCCCTCCTGTCCGCAGGCAACTTCAACATTCCTTTAGAATGGCGACCCAAACACGTTCCGATCCTTGCCAGCCGCGAGCAAAAATTTCTGGGAAGGCCTCTGAACAACGCATGCCTGCTGTGTGTTGAATCCTCTGTGTTGATGCGCGTTACGCACTGGGCACGCTGAAGCCCCACGCATATTTCAACCGCGCTAGCTTAGGGGTATTGGGTTTGGCTTCAGGCAGCTCTCTTGTCGGATTGGTTTTGTGGGTGTT
The DNA here is from genome assembly GCA_003297005.1 of Symbiodinium sp. clade A Y106. Taxonomy (NCBI): domain Eukaryota; class Dinophyceae; order Suessiales; family Symbiodiniaceae; genus Symbiodinium; species Symbiodinium sp. clade A. The sequence continues at coordinate 361,958 of BGNK01000226.1, forward strand.
GACAAGCAGCTGTGGTGAGAGCCTAAAGTGATTTGGGGCTGCTGGCTTGGTTTATGGCTTAGGCCTTTGTTTTGCAACAATTGGGTTATGCCTTGCTCGAACTGCAGGGGCGTGCAACAGGAAGGCAACAATCAGTAGACGATGTCGAAGCCGATCCAATGACACCGGAACCGAATATATACCGTGAAGCTCAGACGATGCTAAGGCTGGGGCAGCTGTTCCGCTTCATCTTCGCAACCTTCCTGACGGTTGTGTCCGTAGGTACTTCGGGTGTTAGGATTTGGGACCTGTGCAGGGTTGAGGGCGTGTAGCATTTGGGGGCTGTGTCAGGGCCGCTAGGGGTGTTAGTTCTTGGGGTTTCGGTCTTGAACTGGGATGCCCCCTGCAATCCTACCACAAGACCCCTAAAGACCCTAAGCCCTGAACTCTAAAACCCTCAAACCCTAAAGCCCCAACCTTGGGTACTGCCCCCATACAGTGACAGTGTATAATAGGGCTACTACGGGCCCTATAAATCTGTATCATAACCTAAACCCAAGCTCACAAGGGTTTCGAGACTTGTTGAAGGTCTGATTGTATCTCGGGCTTAGCCGGTCATTTGGACTTCCCCTCCTGGCATCAGCCCAACCGCGGAAGCTTTAATATAGAGGCCTTAATAACTAGAACGTACAATAGAGCAGGGTTATAAATAGGAGCCCTAGGAATAATATTGGTGATTATTTCCATTGAAGTTCCTTTCTTGATGTAACCATTGTATATTTAAGATCCTATATAAGGTAACCCAAACAGGTAACTACAGTGGAGACGGTAAGTCTATTACCGAAACCCTTTCCCGTCCAAACCCTAAACCCTAAACCTCAAACACCGAAACCTCTTCCCTTCGATGGTTCGAACGATTTCTCCAGCAGCTTCCTTCGTCCTCTACAGGGCCTTCATTCTGGAAAGGGTTTAGGGCTACAGCTATGCATAGGCTATTTGGGTTTATAGGCGGGCATAGGGCTATGGCAGTGCCTTTCTCTGCTCGTCGGCACATCTCGCCTTTAGGATTTATGGTCTAGGTTTTAGGGGTTAAGGGTTTAGGGTTTGGGGGTTTAGAGTTGAGGTTTATTTAGGGTTTAAGGCTTTAAGGCTGAAGTGATGGTTGAACCTAAGCATGTTCTCAACGTCCTTCCGCATCAAGCCTTTGATGTTCAAAGTCTTTCTTTCCAGCTCAACCTCGTCGTCGATGAACTTGGCTGTCAGCTTCGTGCCAAACCAGATCAAGCCGGAGCTTGCGCGTTTCATAGCCCTCCAGCACCCCTAAACCCTAAACCCCTACACCCTAAACCCCGGGCCCCTAAACTCTAAGCCCTAAGCAGTGTGCATGGGCCAGGATGCTGTGGGCGCCAGCGTGGCCCGCACAGCGAAAGGCAGAGCTGAGCCCTGGTGCATAAGAGTGCATGCTCAATCTGCGAGCCAGTCAATGTACGGTTTAGGCTGTAGAGTTTAGGGGTTTCGGGTTTGGGTTTAGAGTTTAGGGGTTTCGGGTTTAGGGTTTAGAGTTTAGGGGTTTCGGGTTTAGGGTTTAGAGTTTAGGGGTTTCGGGTTTAGGGTTTAGAATTTATGGGTTTCGGGTTTAGGGTTTAATGATACGAGGAACTGGCATCCAGGAACTAGGAAGCAGGCTGAAACCAACTCCCCCGACCCTGAACTACAACCAAAACCCTACATCCCGCACAACCCCTGAGCCAGAATCTGAAAAAACCAAAATCGTATTGGACCCCCATGGGTTTTGGAGCCTTGGGAACCCGAATGTCCGGTGAAGCCCTGAAACACAAAAAAACGAATAGCCAATGACATCCTGCAGAACATAGAGCAAGCCTCTCAAGGCCAATATCAAGGCCCTACAACCCTCAAACACCCTCCAAAACCCTCTTCTTGAAAACCCATCTACAGTCTAGAGTCTCAGTGGTTCCTTTAAGGAACAGGTCCGAAAAAGAGTGTTAAAGTACGGTACTCGAGAATCCTAAACCCTAAACCCCTAAAGCCTTAAACCCTAAACCCTAAACACCTAAACCCTAAACCACTAAACGCCTAAACCCCTAAACCCTACCGTGCGGCTTTCACGTCATACCCGGGCCTCAGTGCAGGCAGCGATGGCTTCTGCATAGCAACCTGGAGTCGGCTCCAGCCTCCGCGCTGTGATAGTGCTGCTGCTGCTGCTACTACTACTACTACGACTACTACTACTACTACTACTGCTACGACTACGACTACTACTACTACTGCTACTACTACTACTGCTACTACTGCTGCTACTGCTACTGCTACTACTGCTACTACTGCTACTACTGCTACTGCTACTACTACTACTACTACTGCTACTACTGCTACTACTACTACTGCTACTACTACTACTACTACTACTACTACTACTACTACTGCTACTACTACTTACTACTACTACTACTACTCCTGTTCTTGATATTCTTGTCAGAATTATGATTCGTAGTAGTATTGCCAGTAAAATTATTATTACTATTATTGTTGTTCATGACCATTCGTACTACTAATACTATGGTGCTTATCTTTTGCCATCGTTATTACTAGTCGTAATAGCCGTATTAGTATTCTCACTACCTTATACATACACACATTCATGTGCATATATACATTATATATATATATATATATATATTTACTTATTTCTTTACAACTCGTTCAGGGTTCGGTGATAAGGGATGAAAGATCAGGGTTCATGGCGTGGGGTCAAGGGTTTAGGGTTTGTTGACGTGCAGAAATTTGAATAAACCCATTGTCGACGAATACATCTGTATAACAAGGTTTCACACATATATGCAAGTAGATTGAGATAAATACGTGGCAAACATCAATTTAAACAAGCGTTTGTGTACAAGTATAGTTGTACATACTTATCCAATAACATGCATTTACATAGAGTCGACATGTTGGCCGAGTTGTTAGACTGAACAAGAAAAGCATTTAGGCACTTGAAGGATTCGGGATGCGAAACCAAAGTGGCTCGCAAGGCGAATGAAAGCACGAATTGCACCGCTACAACCCCAAACCCGGTCAAACAAACCTTAGAAGGCCTTTAAACAGATTGCCCTAACCCTAGAACCAGCTACACCTAAACAAATTACCCAGCCCTAAACCCTGTATCAACCTAAGCCGATTCCTTGGTCTCCGCGACTCTTTTTTCCACATCTCATTACTACTACTACTACTACTACTACTACTACTACTGCTACTACTACGACTACGACTACTACGACTACTACGACTACTACTACTACTACTACGATGCTTGGTCTCCGGACTCTTTTTTCCACATCTCGTCGATGAGCTCGAAAGCCTTGTGCCCGGCAGCGCCTCCACGTGGAGTCTCCAGGGCTGCTTTGGGGATTTAGTGTTTACCCTAAGGCTCCATGCATCCAGAAAACATATACTTAAGCCTCAAAGGGGTCCCTATATAGGTATTTTAAGGCCAGTGTATATACTATATGGGTACACGCAGCCTTAGTTTTTAGAGCGTTGAGGGCTTAGGGTTTAGGGTTTGCAGGGTTCGAGGTTTGGGGTGCTTAGGGTTTAAAGTTTAAGACTTTTTGGGGTTACAGTAGGTTTGAGGAGTTTGGTTTGTTGATGTTAGCCCCTTTCGGGTTTTGGGGCATATTATTCTATAATCATAATAAGGAAACCCCCGAAATAGTATTGGTAATTATTTAAGCCCCTATAGTAGCCCCTCTCCGGGTTCGCATGCCTCACCGGGAAACCTCAAAGGTCGAGCCTCTGAGCTACGGCTCCCTGGACCCCAAATAACCTACTTTTTTAGGGTTCCGGAATATGGTTTCTGTATATTGTAAGTCCTTAAAACGGTAAGTTATTTGGGGTTAAGGTCTGGCTTGCATCGGAAGCCGCAACTGCTACGCTTCATTTGGGCGTTTCCGAAAACAAGGGGTACCGCATTTTGGGGCCCTTATACTTGGGATCCTACTATTTTAGGGTACTAGTCTTCTTCTCGTTGTTGTATAGTATGACCCGAAACCCTTTTCTACCAGTTAAGGCTGCTTTCGCCTGTATAAAACTTCCTGCCAACTCGGAGGGCGGCCGATCTGCAACAAAGCCATAAACCATTGAAGCATGTTTAGGGTTCTTAGGGTTCAAACCAAAAGAGTGTGTTCTCAAAAATCCCCGGACGAGGAAAATCGTAACCTTCACCAGTCATTGCCATGAAAACAACAAGCTTGTAAATTGTAAGGCGATAAACAAAGTGGAAGAACTAAGCTGCACCTGCGAACACCTGCTGACTGCGTACACTGGGAGGAACGATCATCAACGAAGAGGAGATGTGTGACAAAGCACTCGTTCACTAGTCTGCGAGTCGTCTCGAGCTGGACGCTAACCCAGCCCTCGCGCCGTGCCCTGGAGAAGTCATCGCGGGACACCGCGTCGGCCACATTGGCCTTGGATGGCACCCGCCAGAACTCTACCATGGTGCCTCGTCTCGCCGCCAGGCCCCAGAAGGCGACGAGCCGTTCATCGCCGGGTCTGGAAGCTTCTGTGTGAAACCATGTGGGTAGTTGTCAAAATTAGGGTCCCTTTTTGGGTACCCTAAATAATAGGTGCCGTATTATAATAGGGACCCAAAAAGGGACCATAATTTTGACAACCACCCATGTGCGCGGCTCGCCTGGCATTGGCACCAAGTCTGCGCAGAGTCTGTAGCAGGGGGCGGCACGGGCCCGCATCGCCAAGCTCTCGACAATGTGCTCGAGCTGCCGGACCGTGTTCACACCCAGGCGGGGAGCCGCAGTGATCTGCCTAGTCGCCAAGGATATACAGTACGGTGTATTCCCGTCGGCCTCTCATCCCCGGATATCCCTTCGGATTCGCTGACCGATTCCGACTCCTGCGCGTCCTTCTCCGTGGCTGCTGCCTTTTTCTGATTCAACATGGCAGCTGTGCCACTCGCTTTGTTCTTCTTGCCCTTGCTGGCTTTGTCCTTCGACAGCTGCTCCTCGCTCATCTGGGCTGCCAGCCAAGGTGCAACGGCTTTTGAGACGCTGCACTCCTGGACTTCGGATCGAAAGCCATTTTTGCTGATCTCCTTTCATTTCCGCCGAACAGCCCTTAACCCTGAACTCTAAACCCTAGACTGTAAAAATCTAAACCCTAAACCCTAGACACCAAGCTGTAATCCCTGAAGCCTCTGCCCAGAAACCCGATGCCTTAAAGGCCACTCCCCTTATGCAGCGGCATCAATAATCATAGTAGGGTCTTGGATACATTTAACAGCTATACTAAGGAACCCTAGTGAATAATACTACCAAGCATTCCAACCTTTATAGTACACCTGAAACCTTCGACCCTAAGAACTTATGTCCTCGACTGCTCATGTCAACTTCCCTCTCATCAAGCCAAATGCGACACTAGATGTCCTAAAGTCTTGCTGATGATCATCGTCATCATCATCATCGTCGTCGTCGTTGTCATCTTCGATGCCAGTAACATTGCTGCTTGTGTGTCCGTTTATAACTACTTACCGGCGTTAATCTTCAACCCCACTTCCGAATTTCAGCCGTACAACTCCCCAGCTTCTCAAGCCCAACTGACTTTGCAGGCCCCTAGATTGACGGCTTAGAGTCTAGAGTTCCGAAAGGTTCCATAACAATGGCATTATACGCACATTTCGGTAATTCAATGAAGCCCTGAAGCAAAACAGCGTGGGTTGGATCTAGTCAACAGGACGTACGCTTTCTTGAACATATCATAGGGACCCTTATGGGGGTTAAGGTTGTCAGACAATTATCAGGTCCTTGTTTTGGGATATTAAGTCCCCGACCCCGCCATCCCTCTTACTCCCCTAAGGGTATTTATGAACAGAGCTTTCTTATCTTCCTCACCTTGAAGATTATGCCCAAACCTAGACCACGGCTTGGCCTTGTCAGCAGATGCAAGACCCTTATCATACAGTATGTGTGCATACATATAGATATGTATATATATATATGTATACACATATATATATAGAGAGAGAGAGCGAGAGTGTGTGTGTGTGTGTGTCATATATATATATATACACATATATATATATATAGAAAGAGAGAGAGAGGGAGAGAGAGAGAGAGGGAGATCCCAACTGTAGCAGAACAAGAGGCTAAATGGATGCACAGATAAAGGGACTCGCAGTTCCTTGAAACCGCGAGTTCCTGGCCCAAACCCGCCTCGCTTGCAAGCGACCAAGGCGAGTGCGTAGCACCCAACATCTGGCTGCACGCCGTAACTTCTCATCTCCTGGCAGAACCCTAAGACTCCATGTACCTATATAGTAGGTACTTAGACCTTAAAGGGGCCCCTATATGGGGCACAGAAAGGCCTAAGTACCTACTATATGGGTACATGGAGCCTTTGGGGAAGGGTTTAGGGTTCAGAGTTCAGGCTCGGCTTCTGGACGGTGTAATTTGATAGATCGAGTCCATGCTTGGGAGCTGACAGGTTGAGGGTTGCGTGCTTCATGAATTGGGTTTGCTTTAGGTCTTTCTCCATGGCGGGGCATACGGATCGTAAATCCTACACCGTTTGGTTTGAACGGAGTGCACGGCTCGGGCGACTGCAATATCGCCTAATTAAGGAATACCGAGGGTTCGTTTAAGGGATCCTTGAAGGGACCTATAGGGTTTGGGTGTAGGGGATTCTAAGATCTCTTAATTTGAGAACAGTTCTTAAATCACATTAGGGATCCTACTATAACTTAAGGTATATGCCGTATATTTAAAACATATTTTGGAGTCTTAGGGCACCCCAAACCCCAAACCCTATAGATCCCTTATAGGAACCCTTATAAATCCCTTTAAAGCCATATTGAAGTCCTAGAGGGGGGTCGAGGGCAGCCTGGAGGAGGGATGTGGCCCGCTGCCAGTCGTAGGAGTCGGCTGCTTCTTGTAGAAGCGTCTCGGAGAGGCTAGGGCTTTAGGGCTTTAGGCTTTAGGGGTTTAGGGGTTTAGGGGTTTAGGGCTTTGGGGCTTCAGGGGTTTAGGGGTTTAGGGGTTTAGGGATTTAGGGGTTTAGGGGTTTAGGGTTTAAGGTTTAGGATAGGGAGGAAGGGGTTCGTAGGGATGACTAGGCTGTAGGGTGCAGGGTTAAGTTAGAGGGCTTAGGGTTTAGGGTTCCGGGCACATGAAGCCATTACGGGCATATTTAAGTATACTTACACCCACAGTGGTTTGAGCTCCCATGTACACAGAACAGCTGCATCTTACGTGTTTAGAGTTCCGGGATGGGGTTCAGGGTCTTACGGCGAAGGTGTGAGATACCGCAGACCAAGGCAAAACAAAACTTGCTCGAAGGCATATTTAAAGACTGAAGCCTCTGCCAGAAATCCACAAACCAGAAGCCAGCAACACGCGAGACCCAATATAGGGGCCGAAATAATTACCAATACTGTTTTGGGGGCTCCTTATTGTAATTATAATATGATGAGCCCCAAAACCCTCTTCAAATTTTTAAGGCCCCTATATTAAGCTAGGCTACAAACTCTGGAGGATCAGGGACCCACCTAACAGCCTAAACCAGTCGAGCCTCAAAACCCGGAAAGCCTCGCCAGACCAAATAGAGTCCCAGAAAACCACATGAACAGAGCCTCACATGGGACTTAGCAAGTAAGGGTATAGGTATCTTAATTGGGGTTATAAGTAGCTATAAGTATAGTTACCTTGCTTATAACCCTAGTTACTAGGTCCCATGATCCTCTAAGCAACGAAGGCTTCGCTAGTCTAAGCCCATCATGCTGACAGCCCAAGAGCATGAGGCTCCGGCCATGTACCCGTCAATGTCCCAGGCATCCGAATTCAGGAAGTCATACCTCTTAGCAGCGATATAGCTAGAACTACTATGTCATGATTGTTGTTATCGTAGTTCTTTGCATGCGGTCCTTGCTGTCATCATGGCTATTCTTATCAGTACTAAGAGGATGCGTAACTAGCATAGCTATTTATAGTGCCTTAGTATAAGTCTCGTTCGCTTGGTGTTATGTGGCCTTGTCTGTGTCTTGGCTTGGGGTCTAGAGGTTCGGGGTGCAGGGGTTTGAGGCGTGAGTCCTTGCTGGCTTAGAGTTTCGAGGTGGTGGCAGGTGTAGCAAGCGCTGTTCCATGTTGCAAAACTTCACACTAAGGGCCCAGGTGCCTATGTGGGACATACTTTGACCATAGGACATACTTTGACCCTAGGGTATGCAGAAAACCTTTTATGGCCAAACTATAGACCACCGTGGAATTGAATTTGGGGGCTTTAGGCGTTTGGGGTTTAAGGGTGGCTTTAGAGCTTTTTGGCTTAAAGCCAAGGATTTCAAGTCGGGGGGTTGGGAATTCGGGTGGAGGGGTTTAAGCTTTAGGGCTAGGTTTCTCGGGTTTAGAGCTGATGGTTAGGGGTTTAAGGGTTTGGGATTGCTTAGTGTGGTTTGGGGCTTAGGGTTCAGGATTATAGAGTTTAGGAAGCCTTTCCGTTCATTCAGTACTCCTGTAATTTATAATCTAAACCAAGGTCTTGTGGTACAGAACAAGGTGTTTCTTGCATTCATGCCCAGATACCTAGTCGGAGTGAGCTCCATCTTTCGGAAGAAGTCGGGATTGCTATAGAGGTGCTTGGTTCCGGGTGTATGCACACGCTATCATCCCCCATAACACGAACCCTAGAGCACCCCGAAAGCGTTGGTGGGACACAAGCGCAGCTCGGCACATGATATAGGGGCCTTAATAATTAGAATAGGGTTTTGGGGCCCATTAGACTATGATTACAATCAGGAACCCCCAAAATAGTATTGGTAATTATTTAAGCCCTAGATTAGCTCAGCACGGGTAATCCTGGGCAGCGGGCTCAGGGTATTGCCAGTAGTCGAGGTCATCGGCCTTCCATGAGCTTCGGCGGCGAAAAAGGCCTTTAAGGCTTAGGGTTAGGGTTGAGGGTGTAAGCTTTCCTGTTTCGGCTTAGGAAACCCCTGCATGCCAAAATCATGAAACCTCTCAAAGCTGTGTCAGAACGAGCAAATTTGGACCTGAATTTGTCGACGGGCGGGACCAGCACCCAAACTGCAGGAACCCGTGGCGATCCAGACCGGTCCGAAGTGAAGACCTGAGAAAACCATGATTCCCAGAGGGTCCATATACACTACTATTATGGAATTAGGTCCCAAAAGACCATCCCTACTATGGTTTTGGGACCCTAATTCCATAATAGGAGTGTATATGGACCCTCTTGGATTGTTAGAGTTTTTTCCTCTAAAGGCTTCTGGGGGGCTCAACGCAACAGTACGCCTTTTCACACAATGCTGTCGACTAGGCGCCATTCACGCCATACGAGACGAGATGTGCCTCTGGACTGTATGATGTCGGAGGGGGACAAAAAGCGACCTCAGGCAGCAAAGCGAGTTGAAGTGTGGCTTCCAGTGCGATGCCTGAAGTCGAATACAGACTCCTGGTGTATTATATGATCATTATAGTAACTTAGTATAGTATAGTATGGTGTGATGTAGTAAAGTATATTGAAGTATACAGTAGGCTATAGTATACCATGGAAACTTTCACGATAACTGCAGTGTGGACCGCACGGGGGTAATGTTGCCATTTCTTCGACCCCTATCTCAGAGGCTTGAGAGTTGTGGGACCAATCGGCGCGCTTGCCGGCGCCTCCACTCGATGGTGCTTCCTTCTATCCCTGCTTCACATCTTCCTTCAAGATCTCGAAAGGTTGATGGGCTAGAGAGCGAAACCAACTTTGACGGCGCTTTCTGGCCATCCTCCGGGCAAGTCTCGACAAAGCTTTCTTCCAAGCTCTTCTTCAGCTCGGACATGCTGCCTTTGGAAAGCGCTCTGATCGACTATACAGCTCGATTTGGCCCCTTGTGCCTCACAGATCGCTTGGACATTTCGGGGGAAGCTCTTTGACAATTTCCGGCCTAGCGACTCGAAATGGGTGCTTACTGCTTTCCTAGATTGCAGCTCTATGCTATGGCTTAAAGTACTAGTTTAGCGCTTTAGACTTCGTGCTTGAAATCTGCGTCAATTGCATGATAAGCCCACAACCCTGAACCCGACGATGAACCCTGGACCCTCCTAGAACCTGCCTCTCTGAGCGAATGGCCGGGCATCTCCGGCTGGAACATGCCAAAAAAACTCATGGCACCGGCTCCCTACTAATTATTCAGTGGGTATACTTCTACTCCTTGACCAACAGAACAGCCATTTTGCAGGGTTTGGGGGATACAGAAAAACCGTAAGCTCCGAAACCCCCAACCCGAAAGAGTCGTGCAATAAAGCCCCGACATGGTGGAACTTTGCCTGCTTCTACGAACTGAAACACTAAACCCAAACCGTAAAGCCCAAACCCTAAAGGTTGTAGGGCTCCCTATTCTTTAAAACCCTAAACCCTAAACCCTAAATCTTAAACCCTAAACCCTAAATCCTAAACCCTAAACCCTAAACCCTAAATCCTAAACCCTAAACCCTAAACCCTAAACCTAAACCCTAAACCCTAAAGCCCAAACCCTGAGGGTTGAGGCTGGCTCCTGCTAGTTTAAGCAGACCCGTACACCCTACGTGCCCCAAGCCGGCCAGATGACCCTTCAAAAGTTGAGCTAAGGGCTTCACAGCAAAACCTAGAAGTAGAGTTTATAGGGTTTAGGGCTCTAACCTAAACTCCAAACCCCTATCTATAAACCCTAAACTCACCACTCTAAACATTGAAACCCTAGCGCCCGCGTTACCCTACCAGAACCCTAGAAAAAATCAAGTTTTGGGGTAGTTTCTCGAAACTCCAAAGCCTTCCCCTGGGTTCCTTGCAGGATCGTTCTCGGCAGTGCGCCGGGCCACGGAACGGGCCTCTGAGTGCGAAAAGCTTAGGTTTAGAGCTTTAGGATTTAGGTATCATGGAGTTTACGGTTTAGGGCTTCAAGGTTCCAGGGATCAGGGCTTTGCGGGTGGCCATACATAGTGATTGTGATTGTAAAGGTCGTTAATGCTCAGAGCTTTAGGCTTGCTGCTTAGTGTCTTAGTGGCTCCTTCCGCAGGCGGCCATAGTCTGCGGGGTTGATAAAGGAGTTTCCGAAAATAGGGGACCCTAACATAGTACCCTAAATAGTAGGGTTGATAAGAGTTCTAAGGGTTCAGGGACTCAAGACTTCGGTATCTCAAGGCTTGCGGGTTTGAGGTCGTGGGCTGCTTAGAATTACGGATAAGCTTAGCAAAGCCAAACCCTAAACCCCAAACGCTCCAAACCCTAAACGCCCCAAGCCCTAAACCAAAGGCTCAAACCCCGACAGGGTGAGGTCGACCCCGGGTTCTTAGCGCATCACCAAGACGCACATCAAACAACTCCGAACTCCTGAACCGGGAGGAGGGTTTAGGGTTCAGGGTTTGGGGTGTAAGGCTTAGGGTTTAGGTTTCCTAAATCCTACACCCCAAAAGCGCTGAAATCCGGCAGCCCACCCTTAAGACCTAGATCTTAGCCCTACATCCTGAGGCCTTACCGATCTAAACCCTGCACCCTAAACCCTTAAACCCGAAAGCCCCTAAGTAACGCGGGGTCTAGATCTCATCCAGGCTCTAGGCTACTATAGGGGCCTTAATAATTGGAATCGGGCTTTGGGGCCCATTGATAAGGAACCCCCACAATAGTGTAGGTAATTATTGAGGCCCCTATAGTACCCTTCTACCGTGTACTTGAAGGATCAGGGGACTAAGTCAGCAGGTTATTGTTTGGTTATAAATTCTGAATTGGGGTTACTGCACCAATGACCCATCTTTAAAGCCGGAGTCATGATCATGCCTTCTGTCATTACATGAATTACCAACTCGAGTCTTTAGTAACCCCTACTGCTTACGGTTAGGCCGTGGGTCCGTCTTCGATCACGGTGGCACAGAACGCGAGGTCCGCTGAGTTGTGCAATGCGACGGCTTGGTACATTTCGCCCAGGTACGGGACGGGGACGACCACCACCGGGTAGGACTCCCAATCGGAGTTCAGCATGCCCAAAAGCCAAGAGTTCACGGGTCGTGCCACACGGCTTGCTAAGGTGCATCTGTCGAATTTAGGTCCTAGTTCAGGTGGCTGCGGATGAGGGCTTGGAGTATTCGAGCGTCAAGTATTTAGGGCGTAGGGCCTTGGAGCTTTAGGTTTCACTGGCCCAGCATATTTAGTTAGGATTAGGGCTTAGGATTTCTGAGCCTTCCATGCCCCGAGCTTCCAAGAAACAAGCCATGCTTGATGAAACTGAGATTGCAGCAAGCTGCCGACGTTGGAGGAACAACTGAGCCGTTGGGATTTAAGGCTTAGGCTTACGTTCAGGCTTGAGGTGGTTGCAGGGTAGTAAACCACGGCGGGAAGCCTTGCATTCTGTTTCCAATCACGGCGGCGATATATTAAGCAATGGTGTCAACGAGCCCACAGACAAAGCTTTTCTGGTGGCCGGCTCCGAAAGCTCGAACCATCTGTTCAAGAGTGCGTAATCCTACATGCCTTCAACATCCCGTGTCGCTTTTTGTCGCTTTTTGCTTGTCTATGAAATTACTTAGCTCTCTTGTAGGATCTTAACTTGATCTTAAGCACTTTATTTCTTCATGTGGTCCTTCTAAACTGGGCTTTTAAGTAACCAGGGAGAAAAAAGTATAAACTTGTATTTCATAATGGTTCCATTAAGAGAAAAAAGTATTAAAGCATGGTACTCCAAAGCCCAGTAAAGATTCAAATCTACGCACCCAACCATACACCCTCCTAAAACCTCAAGCGTAAGTAAGCCTACAAGCATACACTCTAAGTATCCTTAACCCACCCTAAACCTCAATTAAACTCCAAATCCTAATTCCAAACCCTATGCTGCTTAATTAAAGGATTGCTTACTGTGTCTGTAGATTCGTTGCGTTGATTCCGCATCTGACTAACCCGCTGCCTGCGAACCCTAAGCACTAAACCCCCCGATCAGGTATCCCAGAGGATGAACTTGTGGGGAACCTATTTATCTGCAGGCCTTTTCCGTACAGCAAAACTCAATGGTTTGAGGTTCGGGGTTTGGTTTTTTCTAGGGTTTAAGGTGTATGGGTTTAAGGTTTAAGGGTTTAGGTTTCAGGGCTGAAGGCTTGGGTTTACGGGCTTTGTGTGGGTGCGGGGCTTGGGGTTTCACATTGTTCAGGTTTGAGCTATAAGTTAAGATTTTAGTGTTGTAGGGCGTTTTGGGTTTAAGCTACCATGTGGCCACATCGAGGCACCTGATGCCTGCTGCTGCAACCAGATCGCGGTTGCCCTAAACCCTAAATCCGAAACCCCACGCTCGCAGTTTCAAGAAACTCTTCAGGAACAGCCACTGACCTTTCGTTCCTTATTCTAATTTTAGTATAATGGGCTCTAACTAATTGTTAAGGCCCCTATAGTACATCCTGCATCCACCGAAACCTGCAAGCCTGTCTCTCATCTCTACCCGGAATGTACCCGATATCCGGTTGCGAACACCCTATGCACGAAATCCCTAAACCCCAAACCCCAAACGCAAAGCATAAAAACAATAACGGAAACCCAACAACAAAATCCTAGACCCTAAATCCTAAACCCTATAAGCCCAATCCTCCCAAACGCAAAGCATCAAGAAATGGTAACCCAACAACAAAACTAAAACCCTAAACCCTAAACCCTAAACCCTAAAGCCCTAAAGCCCTAAAGCCCTAAAGCCTATACCCTAAACCCTAAAACCCTAAACCATAGAATGCGTGGGCAGTGAGGAGCTGGCATACGCAACGCCAGCTGCCGCAGCTCCTCATTCAGGGGGTATGGCTATGGGCCATGGGTTTAGGGGTTTAGGGGTTTAGGGGTTTAAGGGTGTAGGGGTTAAGGGGTTTAGGGGTTTAGGGCTTAGGGTTTAGGGTTTATGGACCATGATGTAGCACTTTGGATTTTATCGTGCACTTATGAAGCTTAAGCTCTAGGCTCTTACAGATTCGCGTGGAGCTTTTATAGGGCTTCAATGTTTCAGAATCTAGGGGGTTGCATTTTAAGCTCTCGGAGGTGGGGGGGGGCGGGGTAGGCGTCTGCGGATGACGGAGGTCTTACCGTTCAGGTCTTTTGGAAGGCGCAGGGTCCCGGACGTGCGGGGTTTAGGTTGCTATCTTTGTAAGCCCCGCTTTCCATCTGCTGGGACTGGGAATCCTTGCAGCCAGAATCCGCCTTGTGGAAAGGGATGATGCAGGGCAACAAAAACCCTGCGTAGCAATTCGGCTCTGTCCAGGCCACAAAGAAAGTCGCCCTTTTGGCATTCCGGCATCCCTCAAAAAGTCACACCCTTCGTCAGCCTGTCGTAGTGTCAAAACAGGGCACATGATTTCCTCATCAAGGAGTGCTTGGAGGATCATGGGACAGTCAGGTCAAAAGTACCTTCATTGGGGTCGAAAGTAGTTAGAAGTAGAGTTACCTTTCCTTTAACCCTACTTTCTAAGTCCCATGATCCTTCAACGGTCGGGCTCTGCCCGCATCCACCTTAACCCTCATAGCAACCCTGAAAACAGCCCTTGGAATAACCCTGACCGGAAAGTTGGAACATCATTATCCTCATGGCCTTAAGGTAAGCAACGGGAATCCTGGCACTAATTATCCTAAATCCATGTTCCAACTTTCTGCGGTTCGCTGTAATGGGTTACTGAACTGGGTTATATATTATATGGTTAGTAGCCTACTAGTTGGGCAACCGGAGCCCTAGACAAAGACCTGAAGATCTCGTGGCAAAGCGCGAAACACGGTAATTGTCTGGGGTCTGAGGGGCTTTGGTAGTAGGGCTGTTAGGGTTTAGGTAGTTTAGGTTTCAGGATTTGGGGATTAGGTTCAGGGGGTTTTGGTAGGCAACTACGGACACTAGCGTGGAATCCTGCGTAACTAAACCCAAGTGAACATCTACGAAACCTGTAGAACCCGTAAAGAACCGTTCAAGGATCCCTTGTAGATCCCTTTAACCTTTCTACGTAACCCTGTATAGGATCCATTTGACCCCTCTTCGACAGGAATGAAGGGGCTGAAAATATTACCAATGCCATTTTGGGGCTGACTATAACTATAGTATAGCATACCCCAAAACCCTACTACAATGATTAGGCCCCCGAGACACACAATGCGTGCCTGCACTGCGGTGCGAGTGCAAAGCCAGGCCTCTGGCTGGCCTTTGTTGGGTTACAAGGTATGGTATAATATACCCCCAAAACCCTATTCGACATATTAAGGCCCCTATATTACTGACTTTAGAGCTCCTTTTGAGGAAGGGCCCAGCTCAGGGTTTATAGGGTTTAGGGTTTTAGGGTTCCTGACAGGGCTCCTTTGCGGGTTCGATGAGGGTACTATGGGGTTTAGGTTTCAGAGAGTTAAGGTTTAGGGTGTAGGGCTTAGGGTGCAAGGTTTGGGGGTTTAGGATTTAGGGTTTAGGGCTTATGTGTAAGATCTTAAGAAATGTAGCGAAAAGCGTTTATGGTTCTCCGTGCTTTACCAGCGGCTTTACGTGCCCTTTTTATAAAGGTTTTCTCAGTTGTCTTGTTCAAGAGGTGCACTAAGGCTTTGTAGAGTTTTACCAGGGTGTTTGCGAGGGTTTACACAGTACAGATTTATAGACCTTGGACCCCAAAGCAGCTAATTGCTAGTTGTCTATGCACTTGGAACCTACCGAATGCTTAGATTTTCTTGACCTGTAGTTCCGCTGCCTTTGCTTCGTGCTTCAGTACTGGACAAAGCTTTGCTAGCCGATTCCTACTTAAAGGCTCATGGGACGTAGTAAGTAAGGTTATAAGTTATAACATAGGTTCTACTTAGGATAACCCCACTTAGGGATTTATAGCCCCAATTATGACTCCTTTAAATAGGCTTTTCGGGCTCAGGCCTTGCCGTATGGGATTTCTTCAGTGGCCCCCAAGGTATAGAGTAAAGAGTCCTCAATGGTCCTTCATGGTGGGTATTTGGGAGTAGACCAGGGGGTAGTTGCGGAGCGTATACTCTGAACCCAAAGCCTCTTAGGCTACTAACATCGTAAACCTTCGATAAGAGCACCAGACCAGACCAAGGGTGCCGAACCAGAAAAGCCCCCAAACAAAACCCTGAAACTTAAACCCACGTCCCTCTCCTGAATGCCTAAACCCTGAACCCAAAAGCTAAACCTCAAACTCTAAACTCTAAAACGTAAAACCTAAACCCTAAACCCTAAACACTCTAACCCGTGACTCTGGACCTCACCCCCCCCAGCCCCTCTAGCTCAACGGCTATACCAAGCTCACGGCGCTCTGTCGCGAGGTGCTGGGCCGAGGGATGCTGAGGCACCTCTACCCAGATGCTCCAGAAACCCCAAAAATACAGCGATAGGGATCCTTCTTCTGATGTTCACTTTAAGGTACAGGCCGTAAAGTCGAGAGAAAACCCTAGAAACGTGCCAAAGCATAGGCATCGGGCCAATATAGGGGCCTCAATAATTAGGATAGGGCTTTGGGGTATACTATACTTCAATTAATTATAATAAGGAAACCCCAAAACCCTATTCTAATTATTATATAAGGCCCTTATATAATGGTGGCTGGCCTCGTAAAGGTCATAATTTGGGCCCCTATATTACCTCCAGGCTCTGTGCTTGCAGGATGACAAACTCCCTAGGAAAATAACACAAAGCAAAAGGACTGCAATTGAGGCTGTAACTCCCGCAAAAGGCTGCTGGAAAGCTGCAGAACCTCCTTAGTCACTGCGGATAATTAAACCGCCCGGTATGAAAATAGATATTCTGAAAACCGTTGGGTGTGGGGTTCAAGGTCTTGGGGCTCAGGGCTCCGATATGAATCTCAAAACTGCCTGCTGTAGTAGTAAGCTGTATAATCAAGCACCCTAGAGAATGGTTTAGGGTTCAGAGGTTCAGGGTTTAGGGTTTGGGGAATGATCTGGGCACTTCTTCAGGCTTCTAAAGAATGTAGCAGTGTGATTTCTCCGTGGATGAGGTTCAAGGTTGAGTCGTCGGTACAGGAAAAACCCCGACCATGAAACCAAAGTCTAACTAGTTGAACCCTGCGATTTGCGTGCCACGTTCAGGCTGCCTGCTGTGACATGGGAGTTTCCGAAAATAGGGACCCAAATTTAGTACCCTAAATAGTAGGATCCTTATCATAAGGACCCCAAAATAAGGTACCCCTAATTTTCGGAAACTCCCACATGGAGGAAGACCCTGGCGGAGCTGCGGCGCGTCGCTTCTTGTCTTGCTCGTCGAAGAATTGCCAGGAGCGGATGGTGCGGCGCATCTCGGACTCCGTGCGATCAGCGAAGGCGGTCCAGGGACCTGAGCCATCTGACTCGGAAAGAGGCAGAGGCCTTGCCCGCAAAGGAGTGTCTTGCGGCATCTCCGAGTCACCCTCCTGCTGCGGTACGTACGGTGTTCGCAGAGATGACCCACTTCGCAACAACAACAAGAAAGACAGAAGCCGCAAACCTTAAACCCCAACACTTTAAACCCTTAACCCCAAAGCCTAAACCTAAAACCTTACCCCCTAATTAACGCCCGCCTAAAACCCCAAACCTAAAAATCCTAAACCGAAACTCGAAGCCGCCTGGCACGAGGCTCGCAACCGGACCAATCGTCAGAGGCTCCATGGGAAGATCGATCGCACTCACCGGTTGAGCGACACTCTGCCTAAACCCTAAACTTAAATCAAGCTGAAATCTCGGGGTCGAACACCCAAAGGAAACTGAACTTAGGCCGAAACCCTAGGCCTAAGAGTAAAACGAGCAGCTTTTGAGGTTGAGGAGACAGCCTGACATGACTACACGGATCATCTAGTTTTGGGATGCAATCCACTCGACTGTCTATGGACAAGTTCAAGCAGGCCTTTGAGGGTATTGTTTTGTGGGGGGGCTCTGGGTGCCAGATGGATAAGATGCTATGACAAAGCATGCTTGACTTGATATGCCAGCATCGACACAAGGATAAAACCTAATCCCTAAACCTAAACCTTAAACGCCTCAAACTCTAAACCCCTAAACCCTAAACCTGAAGCCCCTAGAACGGAAAGCAGTACCCAACACTAAGCCCAAACCTCTCGGGGAATTACAAAAATCATAAAACCCGAAGCTCGAAGCCACCAGCGCATCAAGGCTTAGCACGTACGGTGTTGCCGACTAAGGGTAGTTCTCTAAACTGGGGGGTCCCTGTATGTCCCTGTTTAGGTCCCCAAAATAATACGGCACCCTACCCAAATTTAGAGAACCACACATAGAACCACGAAACAAAGCAACAGGCAACAGGGTCACAAGCAAAATGCAAGATGCCCCTGCCATACTTGCCCTAAGACCCAAACCTATACAGCTCTGAAGAAGCATTCCAGAGCCCCTGTACTGTAGACAGGCTCCCTCTTGCCTGAATTGAATTCCAACACACCGTCGGTTTAGGGTTTAGGGTACGGACAACATCCTGCATTCCCCTCAGTGGTACAGTTGATGGTATAAATCCTGCATTACCTTAATGACCCTAGACCATGGGAATTATGGTATATTCCTTAATATGGATAATGCAGGATTGATATCACCAACCGTATCACGATGTATTACCTCTTCTGGACAGCGCAGGATTGTTTGCCCGCCAAGGTCTCGTTTTGAAAGGAAAACCCCCCCCTAGTCCTAGATATACATGTATACTAGGTTCCCCAGTAATCCCTTATTGATAAGGGTACCCTTGTCCCTGATGTTCTGCTTAAGAAAAGGAGAACCCAAAAAAAAAAAAGTGCAAAAGGAAACTAATTACTCAGGAACCTAGTAGACCCTAAACCCCCTATAGAGCCTTTTAAGGAGCCCTTTAAGGAACCCTTGAAAGGTGTGTATATATATATATATATATATATATCTTTTTGCCCTTAATATTGATGGAACCCTTGCAGAAACCCTGATACTTGAAGGATCATGGGACTTAGTAACTTAGTAACTACACTTTTATAACTACTTATAACCCCAATTAGGGTACCTATTTGCCGTACTTACTAAGTCCCATGATCCTACAAAAAAAGGGGCCCTAAGGCGCCCTGAACGGGGTATGGGCTCTCTGCGCTCACAGGGCATTTCAAGTTAGACCCAAAGCTCCGAGAATTTTGGAATTCGAGCTTCGGCTTTTCGGCTATAGGGTCTGGTGTTTAGGGCGTTGGGTTTAGATTCCAGTGTCTGGAGTCGGGTTTTAGGCTCCTTCGTGAACATCGCGGGATGCGTTCCTCAAGCTTCTCTGCACCTAGCTGTTGGCAATTCCTCCTGTGTTGCCATGCCTGACATGGGGTGATTGCCACGAATTATTCGAACTCTTAACAAAGTGTGCTGATGGAGTTGGGCTTTAGCTAGGTCCTTATGGTAAATGGTCTAAACATGTCTCTTAGTAAGCCTTGCTTCGAGGCAGTACTCCTTAAGCCACCTAAACCCTAAACCCTAAACCCTAATCTTTTCTTTTGTGCGAGTTGCTTGTACAGGAGCAGCGGATATTGAAATGCGGGCCGCTGAGGCATGTCGTCGAGACAATGAGCCCATGTCGGAATCGACTCAGAATTCGGAGTTCAGGGTTTGAGGTTTAGGCAATTCACGGTTTCGAAAGGAAAGTGTATGATCTCAAAACACTCTCGTATTTCGTATTCTCGGCTGTGCATGCTAGATTTCACACAACTAGGCAACATGTTAAACAGAAACTGCTGGCAGATCGAAAGCAGCCGCAAAATACACACATGTAGGGCGAACTTGTACGTCATCACAATCGACCTGGTGCTGTACGCTAGTCTACTCCATTGTCATCATTCACGACTTGCCCCAGTCCACGTCGTGGCGCGCGAGGCTATGGAGAAGCAGGCTCAATGGTCCAGCCGCCTGAGTTTCAGGTTCAGGGTCAGAGCTACATAGGGTCTTGCCTCAATGGTCCAGCCGGCCGGGCTCCCGTCTAGTTGAATGTTATCTACTATAAGAGCCTACATCATTACCAACACTATTTTGTGGGCTCCTTCTTATAACTATGGGCACAAAACTCTATTCTAACTATTAAGGCGCCTATATGAGCGTTGGGGCCTCTGGGCCTCCATCGATTGACTATCGAACTTGCAATCCTGCTAACGAAAATGCTGAACATCACACTTCCACTCCATCTCGTGTTCTTCTTGTGTTGGCTACTTGTACCGCTGTTTAGAGCCTTGAACCTAACTCCTGAACCCTATCTGAGCCTTAAACCTCAGGTGGACATGACAGTGTGCCCGCTTCGTTCCACCAAAGACTGCCAAACATGAAACTACTTAAAGGATCATGGGACTTAGTGTGTAAGGTTATAAGTAGGCTATAACCAGGATAACCCCACTTAGGAGACTTATAGCCCCAATTAAAACCTAACTACTAAGTCCCATGATCCTCTAAGCAGTCCTTCTGTTAAGGAGTCTACCAGAGTGCCTCGCTCAAAGGAAACACGCAAACGCGACCCCGGACCGTATTAAACCCAAACTCCTAAACCCTAAACCCTAATCCCTAGACCCTAAACCCGAACCCTCAAGTTCCTAAAGCCTAAACCCTAACGCCAACATCCCAAACCCCAAACCCTGAATCCCTGAACCCAAACGCCTGAACCCAAATACCTAAACCCCGAGCCCCGACATCCTGAACCCAAATAAACCCCAAACCCCAAACCCTGAACCCAAACGCCGAAAAGTACCTAAACCCTAAATTCCCAACAACATACCTAAACCCTAAACTCCCCAAACATACCTAAACCCTAAATTCCTAGTCTCTAACAGCCCCGCCTCGGCTGGATTGCAGCAATCAGGCGCAGGACGCTTTACTAGCGAACTCCTGGTCTTCCAATTTAAGGCCTTATAGTGCGATAGAAGGGTTAATCCAAAACGTGCTACAGTTCAGGGTCTAAGAAGCATGAGGGCTGCTACTCCAAATAAGGCCTGGTTCAGAAGGTTTCAGGGTCCATAGTTTGGGCTTTAGGATCTTGGATTTAGGCTTCAGTTTCGCATCAAGATACTACTTCTTCGTCATGATCTTTGCAATTTCAATACCACTGCTGCTGCTGCGGTTGATGGACAAAATCCTGCATGACCTTAAGGACTCTAAACTATGGGAATCATGGTATATTCCTTATAATGGGTAATGCAGGATTTTGTCCATCAACCGTGTGACTGGCCATCTACCCTGCTTTCTCTTCGGACTCTCATGTGCCCAAGTAGCTACCCAAGGTTGACAAATGGTTTAGCCGTTCAGTTTTTGCATCTTCGATTGGGAGTTTCCGAAAATTAGGGGTACCCTACTGTTGATGGACAAAATCCTGCATTACCCATTATAAGGAATATACCATAATTCCCATAGTTTAGGGTCCTTAGGGTCATGCAGGATTTTGTCCATCAACAGTATTTGGGGTCCTTATAATAAGGATCCTACTATTGAAGCTACTCTATTGGGGTCCCCTATTTTCGGAAACTCCCATTTAGGGTTTCGGGTTGGGGGTTAAACCATGTTAAACCCTGCAAACTATAGAGGCCTCATCTTAGGGTTTGGGGGTGTGGTTTAGTCTACGCGGGACGGCCTAAGGCCCCACCGCTGGAATGAATTCAATAAACCCCTGCCAGCTTTCAAAACTCGCAAAGTCTAAGGCCCCGGCCCCAGCAGCTGTACGGCTACACTGACACCGCAAACCGGAAAACCCGACGACAACACAATCAGGACACATCCGTTCGAACCACATCCTTGGTCGCCTACTTGCCTTATGACATGTTGCTCTAACCCTTCGGCATGAGGGTTTAGGGTTTAGGGTTGAGGGGTTTAGGGTTTAGGGTTTAGGGGTTTAGGGTTTAGGGATTGCATGTCTAGGTAGACTCACTGACACACTGCAGGCTCCTGAACGCTCGACCGCTGACATGGCCCGTCCTTTCTCCACACAGAGACCTGGGAGTTCCCCTAAGGGTCCATGTACCCAAATAGTATATACATTGGTCCCAAAGCACCTATATAGGGACTACTTTAAGGCCAAAGTTTATACTATTTGGGTACATGGACCCATAGGGTTCGCTGACTTGTATAAGGTTCCTTCTGCTGGAGCTGGTGTTTACAAGCACAACAACAAGTACGAAGGCAAGTAAAAGTAACAGTCGCATTAGTAGCAGTAGCAGAAGTAGTAGTAGTAGTAGCAGCAGCAGCACAGTAGTGGTAGTGGCACTGATCGGTGGTCGTGGTCGTGGTTGTAGTAGTGGTAGTGGTAGTGGCGGTGGCAGTGGCAGTGGCAGTGGCGATGGAGCCGGTAGCGGCAGTGGTGGTGGCAGTCGTAGTCGTAGTCGTGGCAGTGGCACTGGCAATGGTCGTGGTCGTGGTCGTCGTGCCGGTGGTGGTGCTGCTGCTGGTGGTGGTGGTGGTGGTGGAGTCTGCGTCGGCGTCAAATTGTCAACTGCAATGCCATTTGGGTTTAGAGTTTAGGGTTATGGTTTCGGATTTTGGGTTCGGGGGTTCAAGGATTTAGGGCTGTTTGGCTATTCAAAGTTTGCCTGCAGCACTCTTTCGAACGTACTTGTTTCAACTAGGCTTACCTACAGTCTCCATTGTAGTTCCTTTCTGGCCAACCAATTTCAAGGTTAGGATCCTATGATATAAGTTTTGGGCAGGCAAAAAAAGGAACCATAATGGAGACTATACTTTAGGGGCCTTAATAATTCCAATAGGGCTTGGGGGGTATCTTATACTATACTTTAATAAGGAGCCCCCTAAATGGTACAGGTAATTGTTAAGGCCCCTATATTAGGTAGGCCTAAGCACCTCCCAGAAGCCGTTGGCCCGGAACCATGGAACCCTAATGCCTAGGCCCGAACCGCCAAGCACTCAGCCTGAAACCCAGCAGCCCAAACTGAAAAATGCTGAACCCACCAACCCCAAACCGGTGACAGGCATCCTCAACCCCGACCACCCATAAACCCTAAACCCTAAACCCTAAACCCCTAAACCCTAAACCCCAAGCACTTGAAGACCTGGGCAGCCAGAGCCCAGAAATTCTCCCCAAACTCGCACACCTTGAGACCGAACACTCGAAACTGACAAAACCCCATGCCACGACTCCAAAATCCCTGAACCAACGAATATGCCATTAAACCATAAGAAGGATCCCCTATACCGTAAGGGTTATCCCTGAAATATAGGTTGCGGAGTCTCTGGGCAAGACCCACCACGACAACAGTAAAGGAAATTGGAAAGAACCATCAACGACGAGAGAAAAGGTGCTTAGGGTTTAGGATTCAGGGTTCAGCAGGAACTGGCAAACCCCAGACCCTAAACCCTAAACCGAAAGCCACGCAACCAGCAAACCGAGCAACCCTGCAATCCCCCTAACCCGGCAAAGCACCTAAGCCTACCTTGATAGCGATGGCTCTTCAATAATGTAGGTTGTGGTACACCATCGCTTCCGTAGACACCAGAACCCACGTACAATCGAGGCTCCGGCAGCATCCAAGATGGGCATGGGAGGCTTCGTCCAAGATGAAGTAAAGACTCGGACTTCGTTTCTTATGTCTTACAGCTTCTGGTTGAAGGTCGATGGTTTATTGGGCTTAAACTTAAGGGGGTAAGGCTCACAGAGGTGCAACAGCCACAGTCCAAACCCTTGGATCAAAAAACGACGCACGCTTCTTAACGGCTTTTGAAGGGCGGAAGACTTGCTCTGCAAGAGATTCCGGCCTCTCTATGCCAGCGTCCCATCCAGACTGCTGCCACAAA
This sequence comes from Symbiodinium sp. clade A Y106, assembly GCA_003297005.1. Classification (NCBI taxonomy): domain Eukaryota; class Dinophyceae; order Suessiales; family Symbiodiniaceae; genus Symbiodinium; species Symbiodinium sp. clade A. The sequence continues at coordinate 385,706 of BGNK01000226.1, forward strand.
AAGACTGCACTGGCGCTCCCTACACAGCCTATATCGGCCCCAGCATCTTCACTCCGATTTCCCCAAAGCTTGATCTCGCGATGACTTTTTGGCGGGCTCGTGGTTTATGCAGGGCTTTGGGTTTAGGGGTTAGGGCTTAGGGTTTACGGTTTACTGCTTTCTGGACGTTTTTATGTAGACGACGAAGAGCACTGCTAATTCGTGCAACGATGCATGTAAGGTTTAAGGATACGGGATGGGGATGGATGGTTAGGTTTTGTAGTCCCTAGCTTGGCGAGGGAATCAAAGTGCAGATTCCGTGGGCCGCCTTCAGTGCAAATGAGCATCTCTGCCAAACAATGAGTGACAGCGGTACCGCGAAAGCCAAAGCCCAGACGTCTTTGGCTCTGAGAAGCCTGGCAACCCTAAACCCTAAACCCTAAACCCCTAAACCCTAAACCCTGAAGCTCAAACCCTAAACCTCAAACGCAGCCTCCCTCCTAAAACTCGACCTCTGCTCTGCCCCTATCTCTAAGACCATGAACCCCAAAAGGAGTCAAGGGCCCGCACCTACTTGTAATGACCACAAGCGCTTTTGGCAAACAAACTCAGGTCTTTCTGTGTTCCTGCGGGGCCTAGGTTTAGGGCTTAGGGTTTAGGGTTTAGGGTTTAGGGGTTTAACCCACATCGCAAGCCCTCCTGAGCTGGTAGCTACGCGGGATCAGGGGCATACCATCTAGACCTCCGGCTCTCGATTGGTCTCCAAGTAGGGAATGGGGGCATGGGCCATGGGGAGTGCTATAAGGGATCTTGCAGAATCCATTCCCCCATTCCCTACTGAGGACCAGGGAGTTGTTCAGGGGTTCAGGCTTAGGGATTTCAGGCGCAGACCTGGATTCAAGCAGCCGTATGAACCCACAAATTGCTATGAGCCCGTTAATTGCTCAAAACCTGCCTGCCGTCGGCCCAAAACCGACAAAGCCCTAAGCCCTAAACCCTAAACCCCTATCGAGCTCCTGTAACAGCCCTGTCTCGGAATAGCTGTCACTCCTAGGCACAGCTTGCACTGAATGCCATGCTACAGCGCCTCCTCCAGGTTTCAGCACAAGCATCAACGGTTTAGGGTCTAGGTTTCAGCACAAGCACCCGCCGTTAGGTTTTGCGACTTTAGGATTTCGGGTTTAGCGCTTACGGAAATAATGGGATGTATGATGTATGTAGGCCTTAGGGCTTAGGAAGTTTAAGGTTGAGCACTGTTGGGTCCCAGAGTTTCTACACCCTTTGCTTGAGGAATGAACCTTCAATCAGATTAAGAATCCCTCCAAAACTCAAGGTAGATGGGTAGTTCTCTAAATCAGGGTCCCTTTTAGGACCCCGAAATAATACGGCACAATTGTAAAATGGACCCTACAAGGGATCCCAATTTAGGGAACTGCCCAGATGGTTTCACCAGGATATTGGAGAGCCGAAAAAAAGCCGCAGAGAAAAAGAGACTCGGTAGATCTGACACAACCAATTCAGAGCGGAGGCACTGTGGTGATATAAGGGCCTTAATAAATAGAATAGGGTTTTGGGGTCCATTATACTATAAGGATATTGAGGAGCCCCCCAAACTAGTATAGGGAATTATTAGAGCCCCTATAGTACGCAAACCCCCAAACAATTTACAAGCACACATCCCAAAATCGAACATCAACATCCCAAAGATTTCAGAGGCAAACAAACACCACGTCGAAACTGGATTAAGGCGGAATTTCAAGCCCTTTCCGCGAGCACGAAACCCGCAAAACAAAGCCCTCAACTCTAACTCTTATACCTTTGCTCTGAACTTCCTGCCCCTCCTACCTACCAGTCTTTAATGCCCAAGACACTACGGGCGAAATCCTACTGAGGCGAAATTGTGATTGAAAATCGTGATCCCGCTGCTCTTCTTCAGGGCCAAGGCACACCAGCGGCCACAAGGGAAGGCATCTGCATAAGCCCGCCGACTAAGCGCATTGACCGACAAACCCCAATCAGAAACTAGAAGACCCGATGAATCCCGAGTGAGATCTAAGTCTTCGCAGATTCTCCTCCAGGTGCGGCCACACAACGGGCGACGCGATCGGCCCTAGCAGCAGTCTTCGGCTCCATGAAGCTCTTTCAAGTGTCTTGGTATCCATGGAGATGCGAAGATGGCTCGGGAACCCCCTGGCGCCGTACGACCAATCCGCATGCCAGTATACACCTTAAGTTCATGCAGTAAAGCAATATACCCTTCGGGCGCAGGGACAATCCGGGCCTCATAATGCAAAGCAGCACTCGACGGCCGTTTAAAACGACGAAAGGGGCTTCGGATTCTTATACCGTAAGAGGCTATAACCATACTATACTACAGTACACTACACTAGAGTCTTATATACCCAGAGGGTCCCACATACACTACCATTATGGAATTAGGTCCCCAAAACCAAAACAGGGATGGTTTTGGGGGCCTAATTCCATAAATAGTGTATATGGACCCTCTGGGATAGTAACATAAAGAGTTGAGCCCCAGACCTCTGCAGGCATATATGTTGTGTATCGGATCACGGGGCTTTACAAGGGTTAGGTCTTGCCTAAACCCTTGGTAGGTTTTAGGGTTTGGTGTAGCATCCTCGGCCTCCCTTTCTGTATGACTGCTACTGCATTATCGAAACAGGTACTACTCGCAAGACCAGCAGTAAAAAAAAGCCACTCACTGCGGTCAGCCATGCGAGTACGATTACCCAATATGGGGTTGGGATGCTGATTGTGCGCGTTGGTGGTGATGCTGACAAGAATAGCACGGAGGATGACGATTGTGCCGAGGCTGTTCTAGGACGCTTGCAATGGTGACAGCAACTTAACAGGGCTGCATGTTCTCCCCTTATAAAGCCTGCATGCCTGTAATCCTAAACTGCGTCTGACCACCCTGCGAAATGCCCTCTGCCGATTTCCACCGTTCGAGGCTGGCTTCAAAATGTACAGGTCGCGTCCGCGACGTACAGGTTGAGACTTCGCTGTTTGGGCACGAGAGGCCCCCAACCCTGATGAGAGGGTGGCCCTGCTCGCCCACAAAGCAGAGACTCTTTGCTACGGCCCACGGAATCCAGACACTCGCTGCGTGGCCGTAGTGCTTCAGCTTGGGTTCAGAGCTTTAGGTGTTAAGGCTGTTCCTGGTGACGGGCTTGCGCGTGACATCTGAAGACTTCACCCGAAACCCCCGCAACGCCTTCCTGGCAGCCCCGCTCCTGCAACACCCTGATGCCTCGTGCCCTGTAGCGCCCAAACCAGAAGCCAGAGGAAACCATCATTCTATAAGAAATTTGCACGAACAACGACATACATAGCACGATAACATGGTGGGCCAGTTGGCCAGTTGGTGCTCATGGGTGCATGCCTTCTTGCACATTCCTGATCCAACTCTGTAACTGTCTGCTGTCGCACCGGTACACATGTTACACGATTACGCTCGCTCTCTCTCTTCTAGCTCTCCCTCTCTCTCTCTCTCTCTCGCTCTCTCTTTCACCCTCCCTCTGTCCCTCTCTTCCCCCTTCCTTTTCGTGCAAGAAACATGTATGTATGTACAGTGTAAACCCGCACACGTACATAAATACTCACATGTGTACATGTGAATTTCTTTATACATGCATCTATACAGAAAATCGAGAGAGAGATAGATCTACATGTAAATATACATGTATAAACATACACAGCTGCACGCATGTATCATGTACACAGCTGTACGAAGACATAGACATGTGCGAATGCAAATACCCATGTATGCACACATGAGAGTTTCTGTATGCATGCTTCAAATACATGTATGCTAGATAGATAGATAGATAGATAGATAGACAGGTAGAAACACAGACAGACAGACAGACAGACGACAGACAGACAGACAGACAGACAGACAGATAGGCAGATAGGTAGATAGGTAGATAGGTAGATACGTAGATAGGTAGATATGTAGATCAGGTAGATAGGTAGATGAGTAAGGTGGATAGGCAGATAGATAGACAGATAGACAGATACTTGGATGGACAAATGGATAGGTAAATAGATAGACATGACTCCCAGCATGTAACCCACCCTTACAACTCAGACAGCCCTTATGCTGGTAACGCCCTACAAACCCCCCGTCTACGACATAAGGAAAAACGAGCCACATGTGTCAAGAGAGCCGGACCCCTTCTTTGAGCGGAAGAGTTCAAGACCCAACGAGCTGTCGTCTACTTTCAAGCAGCACATGCCCTGATAGGTTATATCGGATTCTTGTACGGGTTTCAACAGGTTTCAGGGGCTTAGCGTTAAGGTTGAGGATGTGGGTGGTGTCCAAATTATGGTCCGCTGGGTCCCTAATATAGTACGGCACCTATTATTTAGGGTACCCAAAAAGGGACCCTAATTTTGACAACCACCCATGTAGCTTCTTGAGTTCAGGGTTGAGGATTTAGGCTTTCGGGGTATCATTCCCAGTGCTCTGCTTTGCTAGGTTGAGGATACCCATCGCGATGAGGATCCTAATTAAACCCTCAATTAAAGAACGCGGAAGGTTTAGGGTTTATGTAGGGGTTTCGGGACAAGGATGGTAATATTGAGGGCGCACCTCAGAGATTCAGGGTTCCGGGACAGCAGCTCGCGGCCCTTTCTTCTGGAGGCTTTGAAAACCACCTCAATGCGGACGCTGCACAACACCTTCCAGTTCGGCTATGCCTTCGTTCTTCCTTTGCCTGTTTCAGTTCCAGGGTTCTACCCTTAAGCCCTAAGCCCTAAACCCTAAACCAAAACTCGAATGGCAAAACCAAATGCAACACACCCGGGGTTCTACGGACCCTAGACCCCCCCAACCCAAAACCTAAACTTAAACTCTAACCCTAAACCCTAAACCCCTAAAGCCCTAAAGCCCTAAAGCCCTAAACCCTAAATCCGAAACCCTAAACCCCAAACCTAACGCAGAACCCTACATCTCCTACACCCGAGGCCGAGAGCGAAGAATTCAGGAAAGTTCTGAAGTTTAGACCCAGAGTCGGGTTTTCGTACTATAGCGGCCTTAACAAGTAGAGTAGGGTTCCTTTAAAGGGGTCTATAAGGGTTACTATAAGGGCTCTATGATATAGTAGGGGCGTTAATAATTAGAATAGGGTTTTGGGGCCCATTGTACTATAATTATAATAAGGAACCCCCAAACGAGTATAGGTAATTGCTTAGGCCCCTATAGTTTGGCAGTTTAGGGATTATTCCGGGTTTCGGGGATTTTGGGGTATGGGACAGTGTATCCATAGTAAGCAACTTAGTGATAAGGTTTTGCGGTATGTGATATGATATACTATAGCTGCCACTTAGTGCTGCCAGAAGGGCTTTGCGGTATGTGGTACGATATACTATAGCTGTCCAATGAGAAATGTTGGTAATGATGATAGCGTCTATACTGGGTCTACTGCTTACAGCAACCTAACTGAGTCTGGCTCTTTGCAGTATCGTAATGTTGACCCTAAACCCTAAATGCTAAGGACCATACAGATCTGATCACAAGTTCAGTGTACAGAGCGGATGACTCTCTGAGACCTGGATAGAAACAAGAGATATTCTGAGATAGTAACCAGTCGTACCTAGAGGCTCATACCCTACCCCTTTTTTAGGATACCTAGTTTTATGGTTAAGATCTGTTATCTTAAAAAGTAGGCGCCCTAAAAAAGGGGTAGGGTATGAGCCTCTAGGTACTACACAAGCCGAGGGAAGCAAAACGCACGCGATGACGTGTCGCGACACAAATACACACTGCTGCTCAAACCCTTAGTTCTGAACTTTTGGCCTTCCTACAGCCTAAAACCCTAAACTCCTAAAGCACTATCTTCATCTTCATCATCACCGTCAGTTTAGGGTTTAGGGTTTAGGGTTTGGTGTTATCATCCTCGTCGGCATCGTCATCATGGCCGGGTCCGTGCCGACATGCACCACGAACGTTGGAAAAACTGCGTGCCCAAACACGGCTGGCCATACGTAAACAACCAGACGCGCCAAGGTGAAACACGATGTCATACCACAAAACAACACACGTACCAGTCCTATTTGTTGTCTTCATTGTAGAAACAAAGCAAAAGATATTCCCATAAGCCCCGTGGACCCATATGCAAATATCATTTCAAGTGAACTCCTTGGGTTTGTACACGTAACGAAAACGACTGCTACTGCTATTTTTTATTTCCTATGGAACACTCAAGGCCCTAGACCAAAACCCTAGCCCCAAAAACCCTAAACCCTAGCCAACAGCCCTGATCCCAAACCCTTTAAAGGACCCCTTTGGTGCTCTGCAGCCTGGGATCGAAAGCCTCCGGAACGGATTGTCTCAGAGAGCTCCGGGTGTGACGGTGGATGCACTGGCCCCCTAACCCTACCTTGTGGCCCTACCCAAAATCTACTACCTTTTTGAAGCGTTCCGAAAATCTGTACAACGGGGATTCCTCATAAGAACTTGAACCCTGAACTCTAAGAACTCTGCTTTTGTGAGTTTGGGGAGGGTGGAGGGGGTGTTGTGGGCTTTGGGTTTCTCGGCTCAAGGATTTGGGTCTGGAATTTGGGTTCCGGCTCCAGGGTGTAGCTATAGGGTAGGTTCCGGCTTTGGCAGGAACGGCCGGGTTCTCCTTTTGCGGATATCTTTTCCCAATGGTGCCTGCCTTAAACGGACCGTCCGGATATCGTAGCCCCTAAACCCTAAACCCTAAAACCCTAAACCCTAAACCCTAAAACCCTAAACCCTAAAATCCTAAACCCTAAACTGTTGACCTCTGGTTCCAGCGGCTTCACGGCTTTGAGATTTCGAGGTGAGGGGCATTCGGGTTTAGAGCATCTAAGATGTCGGACAGAGTACTTTCCATGAAGTTTGAATGAGAAAAAGAAAGAGAGAGAGAGAGAGAAAGAGACAGAAAGAGAGAGAGAGGTGTAGGTAGGCCTCCATGCTCAACCCTGCGGCAGCAGCCCTGAATCCTGAACATCACCACACTTTGCAGTGCTTTCTTGAATCTACTTCGGGTGGAGGACTAAAGGCATCGTTCCTGTACGTCGGTGCTCCACATCTCATCATAATCGTCGACGATCGCCTCGTCTTTCGGGCAATCTCTGTCCCTGCTCATTCCCAGCAGCATGGCAAGTGGCTATTGCAATGCAAAGAAGCTGCATGTTGACTATCGTTAGCCGTATGATTAGCTGCCGAGACCCTAAACCCCTAACCCCAAACCAACGCAAGTAACATGCCGATGGTGGGGAGGAAACCTGTCCTGATGAAGGCTTATTGAGGACGACTACGGTGGAAACGCGGGCCCAGAGACCGAAGCGAATCGCTTGAGCTTCAGGGTTCACATTTGGGGTTTAGGGTTCGAGGACTTACACCGGCACGCATGTACATTACATTCATTCAGCGGCAGATTTCGAGGCTTTGCGGTACACGGCTAACTGCAGTAACAGCAGATGTGGCTATGATCGTGATACCGTCTTTGGCATTAAAGTCGTGTCGTGAGCGCGACGCTACGCGCACTGCCCGCTCCTAGCAATGATGACGGTGACGACAACAACAGCAACAACAACAACAGCAACAGCACCAGCAACAGCAACAGCAACAGCCAAAACAGCTTCAAGTTAATCACTGCGTATTATATATCTATACACATATACACATACATATGTAGATCTAGATGTATGTTGGGAGCAAGACTGCCCCGTTTTCGTCCATAGAAACCCGCCCTTAGTGATCACTACCCGGAGTAACATAATGCCGAACCCGACACCGGCGAGAACTCGGCCAAGATGTTGGGGTGTAGGGTTCAGCGTTTATGGAACTTCCATAGCAGTCATGACCTCACGAAAACACAAAGCTTAACGAGCATGTGAACAAGCACAATAGTAAGGAGCTCTACAATGTGCATTCGCTTGTTTATCGTCCTCGGCATCAAACATATCTGACCACCTCGTTTTCTCATGTGTCTTAAACTCTACTTGTATCAACGCCTAAAATAGCGGCCGTAACAACTAGAATTAGGCTGGGCATTGGGGGTATACTACAGTATAATTAATTAAGTATATGTAAGAAACACTGGGAAACGATGATATTACGTCTTAGTTAGGCTTCTACATTATGTCTAGCCGATGGGATGAGCTTCTTCCGTGCCGCTTGGGATGCACTTGATCCTAAGCATCACGATACGGCGCGAGCGCATGCCCTACAGGTGGGATGTGAAACGCGAAGTGACAAGGTTGCGCGGCCCATGACCTTCAGTCCCAGGTGAATCCTAAGCGGTTTAGCGGTTAGGGTTTAGGGGAGGCAAGGACTGGAATTCAGAATCTCAAGGGCTTTCAGTTTGAAATTTGTATTGTCAAGGTGTCGTCCTCATACGCAGTCGGAGCTTGCTGAAACTTAGGGATATGTTGGGAGAGCTGTATTCACATGCGCAATGTTATACGAATCGATGGTAGATAGTCGGGCTAAACCCAAGAAATGAGACTGAGGCTCACGAAGGTTACGCTCAAGCACCAGCACTGCTTGGTCGATCCCATCCACAAGCACCCACGGTCCCGGCTTGCAGGTAACACGATGTGTTGGGTGTTGTACGGTTGGCATGTCAGTTATGCAACCAAAACAAACCTTGTTAGAGGTATGTCCGATACTGTCACTTCCCCTACAACCCTGAAGGCAAAGTGCCGAAGAAATCTTCAAATACTCTAAACTCTACACCACTGTTGTGTAAACCATTCGTGTGATTGTGGGGGGTCTGCGGTTGCGTGCTGGGTCTCTTGTGGCAGGGAAGAACCCAGCAGGAGCAGGCAACAGGCAAGGGGGAAAGAGGAGATGAAGGCCCGAAACCCCCTAAACCCACCACAGGCGTTTAGGGTTTATAGGGATGATAAGCCAAATATACCCAGGGAATTCGTTTTTCTACTGCCATTGCGGAACAGGTTTCCGCCAAGACTTTTGGCGCACAATTCCACATATGAACCCCGTTGGATAGAAGCCTAAACTCAATCAATAAACTCTGAAGGGTATGGTTATGTCATTTCTGTCGGGGTGGAGTTGCTCCAGAAACCGTTGAAACCAGACAAAATGTCCTATGACATCCTGCATAGCCCACTCCTCTTTCATCCCCTTGGGAGAGTGAGATGGCAGCTGCCTGCGCAGCTCAAAGTAACAGAGCACGGCCCAAGCGAGAACCGGCTTAGGTTGTTGTTAAGCTCTCATAAAAGGATCCATCACAAGCTTGAGGAGGGCGCGGGGTTTTCATCGCTGTTCATGACGCTTAATGCATATGTTTTGTTCATCTCGTTTTGAGGTGCTTTCGCACTCTAGTCGGATTTTACATGGTTTGGTACGGCTCAAGCAAGGGTTCTGGAGCTGAAGGTTTTGAGGCTCAGTGTTTCAGTTTTCGGGTTTGAGTTCGACCCTACACCCTGAATCCTAAAACCCTATACCCTAAACCCTAAACCCAGGCTGCCTACGGGATTAGGGAACAGGGTTTAGGGATTAGGGTTTTTTGTTTCAGCGGCCCTTTGCAAGCTGCTTGCAGGTCTCCTCAAAAGCTACCCAAGGGAGTGGGGTTTGGGGATTAGCATTTAGCGTATAGCTCCTACAGCACCGCATTCACCTCTGATGGATACCCTGTAATTGCAGCTCGCACTTCGCTTTGGCCACTTTCTTCTAGAAGACAGCGTGACATCTGCTTCAGGGGTTGGGTGTTTAGGGGTTTAGGGTATTTGAGGGTATGGGTTTTGGACCAGAACAGATGGCCGGCAATAAGCTGCGATGGTCCTTCCCAAATTAACACACTCCCGACTTCTGCACTTCAACCTATGGCAAACAATTGAAACCATCGCTCAAACCACCTTTCCTGCTCATGCCTTGGTAGTTTCTCGGGATGCTCGGGCTGTGCACCTGTGGGGTGAAACACAGTAGAACAATGGTGGCGGACCCCCTCAGGTCAAGGGATTGGGTGTGGGGTCTTTCGTTCAGGCATCAGCAAAGGTTTGTACTGTAATTCATGTGGAAGGATAGTCAGGATGCCCCTTAACCCTAAACCCTAAACCTCCTAACAATGAGGTCACGGTCACGCTATCGTCACTACTCATGTTCCAGCTCTCAAGACCCCACAACTCTTAAGCGTTGAACACTACATCCTAACCCCCGACAACCTAAATCCGAATCCCTCACGGCTCTACACCTGATCCTAGACCATTTCTTGAAGCTCCAAAGGCCTCCAGTGCAAAGACGGGGAAAGCAGGGGACGGTGATTGCGGATTGGCTCAAGCATGACTTTGTTCTTACAGGATCAGGAGACTTAGAATGGATGTTATAAGTAGGGTTTTATGTCCCCTAACTGGGGTAGTGGGCTTTCAACCTACTTATCACCTACTTACTAAGTCCGTTGATCCTCAAGTCTATACTAGTCATATGGGAGTTTCCGAAAATAGGGGACCCTAATATAGTAATTACCCTAAATAGTAGGATCCTAATTGTAGGGACCCCCAAATAAGGTACCCTAATTGTTGGAAACTCCCATAGCAATGCTCTCAGACAATTGCAGGACCTGCGCTTTTCAATTGCTCCAGCCCTGCGGTCTCGACACTTTACCGCCGAAGCAGGTAGTGTTTAGGGTTTCCAAAGCTACCTTCCAACACCCAAACCCTTAAAATCCTAAGTCTTCAAGCTTATGATTCCACAGCTTGAACATCCTTAATTAACCCATAAACCCTAAATGAATCCTAAACCCTAAACCTGAGTCCTAAGCCCAGATCCACCGGTAGAGACTGAAGCTTAGGGGCTTAGGGGTGCTAATCGACGTCTGCGCAGGGGCTCGGTACCACCACCTGCGCTCTGGGTGAGTCCAGCCACGGGACAGGAAGACAGAAGTGCAGAGCCTTGGGGTGTAATGTTACTTCGAAAGACAGAATCAATACTCAAGGGTTGTGGGTTTAGGGTTTCATGGCTTCTTGGTCTTGCCCCCTACAAGCCCAAAATAGGACTCTCAAAGGGACGGTTGCAGGCTCCTTGAAAGCGTCTTCACAGTCAGGATGTTTGGTCATGCGCCAAGGCTCGCAGTTGCAGGTTTTGGGGGGCGGGACTAGGGTTGACCAGGTTGACCAGTTGTGGCTACAGCTTTGCCGGGGAGGGGGAGTTCAGGGTTTGGGGTTTAGGATTTAAAGTTTAGGCTTTAGGGGTTCTTGTTGCGCTTGGGGCTGTGCGGCATAGAGCTTCTGGGTAGGGGTTGCATCTCTTCGTTTTTGGTATTTCAGTTTGGGATTTAGCACCCTAAACCCCTGAAGGCTTGTCTTCGTGCCCAAGGACAGGTGTGCCTCCCTGTCCTTAAGGTTGAATACGGGCATGTGGCCATCTGTAGACCCGCACAACCCTGTATTCATCCTGGTTGTGCTGGTTGGAGGTAGCCTCACACACAGATGAGTGAGTCATCATTCTGTGCTTTGATTACTCCGTTAGCCCCTTTGCTTCCTCCAACCAAACGATGCATGCACTTTTTCAAGGTATTGCACACATGGGCGCAGCAGTGCCCATGAAGGGGATAAGCCTATCTTCTACAGACGCGATCTCCGTCTCCGCTTGGACGAATCTGTTTTCCATGCCAGAGACTTCTCACGTCATCACATCGCTTCATCTGCTCTCCTGCAGCGTGTACAATTGCACAAAGCAGCCAGAAGGAAGACTATCATCATTACCAACTGGGCTATACTACGTAGTGTCCTGTGCGCTTTGAGTTATAACCATTGTAACCCAGATATAACATAGGTAGGCACAGCTACGGGACTTGCAATCGGATTATCAGCAGAGTTGTAGCTGAGTTGAAACTCCTCTGAGCCTCCAAACAATTGCACTACCGTCCCGACCCAAGACCCTGCGCTACCGGTTTACCGTACATAGGGCTTTATTCTTTGGCATCATCTTCTTCCGACCTCTATATGGGAGTTTAAATAGGGGACCCTAATATAGTACCCTAAATAGTCGGATCCTTATTATAAGGACCCCAACATCCCTATGTTTCGGAAACAAGCATATTCTCGCACCATCGACCAGCCACAGCACAAGCCTGCGTTCGATGCTCAAGGTTGTGGGTGGTGATGTGTGCGCGGAGGGTCCCTGTCTCTGCATGCCTACGAATCGCAGGGGCCTAAACCCATCCAATCAAATATAGGGGCCTTAATAATTAGAACAGGGTTTTGGGGCCCGTTATACTATTATAGTTTAAATAAGGAACCCCCAAAATAGTATTGGCAATTATTTAGGCCCCTATATTACATAAACCCATCCAATCTACTCACAATCGTCGGAGTCGCTAAATTTCGCTCTGCCCCACAGACTGTCGTGGTCTGGGCCTCTGGCCTCTGGTCTTATCCAATCGTGGGCATTACTGGGGAGGGTTGGAATGGGTGCAAACCATGTACCCTAAACCCCAAACTTTAACTTTACAATCCTACCTTGAAGCGGAAATGATGCCAAACCTTAATATCTTAAACCCGAAGCCCTAGTTCACGACTACTGAACCCAAAAAGATTGCAAACCTTAATGCCCTAGACCCTCAGCTTTAATATACATTGAGCCTGAAGTAATTGCAAACCTTGATAAACTGCAGCCGTGAGGCTTCAATCTCCCTGAAACCCTGACCCTGCTGAGTCTACAGTGACTGAGAGGCCTTCCTCAAACTCTAGTTGGAAGATCAGGGGACTTAGTAAGTACGAAAATAAGTACCCTAATCGGGGTTATAAGCAATGTTAAGTATAGTTACCTTACTCACAACCCGAGTTACTAAGTCCCATGATCCTCTAAGTAAACTCTGGCCTCATCGAAGCCCTTAGCCCCACCTCCCACAACCCTAAACCCTAAGTAACTCGGATCCTTAGGACCCTAAACCCTAAACCCTAAGTCCTTGCGAGACGAAAAAGGGACGTTAACCCTAAACCCCTCTCGACCAAAAGCCGCATCGGAGTTGAATTCCGCCCAAAGTCAAAACGTCGCTTCGCACTAGCCTAGACTCCTATGCCGCACCATATGTATTTATATATATATATATATATATTATATATATATATATATATCATATTATATTATATTATATAATATTATATATATATTATATTATATTTATATATATATATATATATATATATATATATATATATTATATTATATTTATATANTATATTATTATATATATATCATGCTTCCGGGATCCGAAGCTGGTTTTGGGGCTTAGGGGCCCTTAAGGTTGGGGGTTGAGGGCTTAGGGCTTGAGGTTTAGGGATCGGGGTTCAGGGTTTAGGAGTTTAGGGCTTGAGGGGTTTAGGGTTTAGGGGTTTAGGGGTTTAGGGTTTAGGGTTTAGGGGTTTAGGGGTTTAGGGTTTAGGGTTTAGGGTTTAGGGGTTTAGGGGTTTAGGGGTTTAGGGTTTAGGGTAAGTGACAGACCGTCAAACCTGACTGTTCTTTGGAGTTTAGTGCCTGAACCTCACCCCGAAGCTCCCAAGCCGTGAACCCGAAACCTTCCTTTCATAGGGGCCATAACAATTATAGAATAGGCTTCTGGAAGACATATGCCATACTTAAAAGCAGGAGCCCTGAGGAATAGCATTATCCCAGAGGGTCCATATATACTACCATTGTGGAATTAGATCCCAGAAGACCATCCCATCATGGCTTTGGGGCCCTAATTCCATAGTGGTAGTATATATGGGACTTTCCGAAAATAGGTGACCCTAGGATAGCACCCTAAATAGTAGGATCCTTATGAGAAGGACCCCCGAAAATAAGGTACCCCTATTTTTCGGAAAATCTCAAATATGGACCCTCTCGGTATTCATTCTTCAAGCATCAAAATTTTCTGTACCGACTGGAAATGTCCTCACGCTCCGACAAGAAGTTGTCAAGAGAGTCCTCCAGCGGGAACCATGATGTGGAGGTTGATCAAAATTCTGGGCCCCTTTTGGTCCCCTAGACTATAAGGAATATGGTATAATTCAGACCCCAAAAGGGCCCATAATTTTGATCAACCCCCATACTGATTTTGTTGTCACCATGTCATCATCATCCCCACCACGATCATCATCATCATCATCGTCATCATCATCGTCATCATCATCATCATCTTCATGATCATCCCTATTCCTGCTATCCGGAGGACTGATATTGCCAGCGTTCTTCTCAACTCGAATCATCGCTTCTATTGCACCCTAAAACCTAACCCTACACCGCTTCTATTGCCGTTCTTGGTTTAGGTTTGGGTCTTGCGGCCAGGGGGTTGGGGGGAGGGGTTCTCCTCTCAGATCGCATGTCATAGCATCCGGGATATGGTTTAGTGTTTGGTTTTCTGACGGCTAGCTTGGGATGCTGGTCATGCAGATTGTGTAAGCACTAAGACGATATTGGCTGAGCACCAGTAACATAAGGGCCCTAATGATTAGAATAGAGTATGGGGGGGGTACATTGTACGATGATTGTAGTCAGGACCAGAAGGTATCATATTGGTAAGTATTCAGGCCTCACTACTAAACTCCTAAACTCCTAGCCCTAAACCCTAAACCCCTAGTTCTTCGGCCTCTATAGTACGGTACATGACGCATGGTTTAACTAGTTCATGGTTGGGATAGGATTAAACATGTACATTCTATTCTTTATTGGGTTTAAGTACCCATAAAAATCTAAAATGTTACCCAACTATGACAAAGTTAAGGTTTAAGGGGGCAGGGCTTTGGGTTAAGGAGCTTGGGGCTTATAGGATTTAGGGTATTTATGGTCGGGCTGAGGATCTTGAGGTTTGTAGGGTTTCTGTGCTTGGGGCGAAGATGTACGGCGGTAGATAGTATACTCGCATTTCTCCTCAAAGGTCTTTGCAAATCGCCCCCCGTACTCTGCGGAAAGAGCTCCCAAAGCCGCCAAGACCCAGACCTCGAAAAACGGAGTGAGGGTTTAGGGCTTAGGGTTTAGGGGAGGAGTTGGGGTTTAGGGTTGAGGAATTCAGGGATTAGGGTTTTTTGGAGCCTTTCTCAAGCTGCCTGCAGGTCTCCCCAGAAGCTGCACGAAGCCCTCCTATTAGGGATTAGGGTGAAGGGTTTCGCATCTTTTGCTAAAGTGCAAAGCCCTTTCTCCCCGCCGAAAACGTTAGAGTTTAGGGTTTAGGGGTTCCTGAATCTCTCAAACCAGTGCCCTAAACCCTAAACCCTAAACCCCTAAACCCTAAACCCTAAACCCTAAACCCCAAACCCTAAACCCCTAAACCCCTAAACCCTAAACCCCAGTTCCCAGACGAGGGGAAGCCTTTCGCTCCGTGTCCACCGGGGAAATGGGCGGGGAGAAAGCCTGCCCAAAGACAGAGAGCCCAGAGAGCCCAATACCCTTTAATTACATAAGGGTTTAGGGTTTAGGGTTGAGAACCTAGAGATTAATCTAGGGGCCTTAATCATTAGAATAGGGTTCCTTAAACGGATTTATAGGATTCCTTGAATGGATCTATAAGGGATCTATAGGGTTTCGGGTACCCAGAGAGCCCAATACCCCTTAATTACTTAAGGAATGCAGCATAAATCATAATATGAAGCCCCTTATCGGTTAAGGTATATTCTTTAGTGAAGCGGTATCGGGCTCTCTGGGTGATGGGCTCGGACTTAGCGCTGAGCATTTCGAGCAAGTTGGATTCGGGGTTGAGGAGTATCTTGGGTTAGGGCATTAACCCTAAACCCTAAAACCTACAAGGGCTCGGGAATAGAGTGTCGAAATGCACGAAGGCAGTCGTATCCATACCAAGTACAAGATGTTTCTAGGTTGATTGGGCGGCTTGCTTGATTTCAAAGCCCTGCAAGGCAGATTGCATATTATATATTGTGTATGATGTGTTTTGTATTATATCTTATAGCAAATGTGCCTGTGTGTGTATACATGTATGTGTTTTAGTATGTATATTTATAATATATACTATACCTTCTAGATTCTAGCATGGCTTCGGGGGGACTTTACCGGGTGATATCATGTCGGCTTTGTGAGGCTTTCGCTCTGTCCGTTGCAGAAATGCGGTTCCGTGCTCGAAGGGTCTCGCAAGGGAGGCAAGTAAAGGAGGAACCCCAGGCCCAAGCCCCTAAGCCCTAAACCCCTAAACCCCTAAACCCCTAAACCCCTCAACCCCTAAACCCTAAACCCTGAACCCTGAACCCTGTACCGTAATCCACGTACTTTGAGCTTTGCCCCTGTAAGGCGTCGTATCATGATTTCCGCATTTGCGTCAAGCCTAGAAGAGGGGTGCAGGGACCAACAATTCGGTCAACCGCCTCTGAGACCACAGTCTCTGGCTCCTCGCAGTGCAGCGTAGTTCGTGGTGTCGTTCCCAGGAGAGTCTTTGGAGGTCGACGCCATCGTTCAGGCTTCCCTCTCAGTAGGCACGGACGGACATGGTCTCTACCCCGCCCCTGAGGAAAAGAAATTCGTACCCAGTGCTCATGCTTGCAAACCCCTAACCCCTAACCCCTAAACCCTAAACCCCTAAACCGTAAACCGATTTAATCTTAAGACCTTGGGTTCCAAAGCTGGGACTATGATACGACTCTTCCCCAACCCTCAAGCCAAAACCCTGATGACCACAAAGAACACAAAACCCCAAATAAGCTTAATCAAAGCTAGCCCAGAGTGATAGTCTTACAAAACCCCTGTAGCACTCCACCCTCCATGAGTAAACCGGCAACTTAAGCCGGAAACGGCAAACTCGAAGCTTTGAGCCCCAAGGCCTACATGGGAGTTTCCGAAAATCAGGGGTACCTTCTTTGGGGTCCTTATAAATAAGGATCCTACTATTTAGGGTACTATATTAGGGCCCCCTTCTTTTTCGGAAACTCCCACATAAACCCTAAACCCTAAAACTCAGACCCGGCACGCGGGATGCACCGCACCTCGAGGCTGGGACCGCGGCTTAGTCCCTGGAACGGCCCAGGGGTTTGAGCTGTAAGGGTTTCGAAAAAAACTGAGGGTTCAAGGTTTAGGGTTAGAAGTCAGGCAACTATGCTTCTTACTACTGTTGACCCCTATTGAGGCACTTACAACCTTACTTACTAAGTCCCATGATCCTCCAAGTAGGGCTCAGGGTTGCATTAAAATATAATCAGGGCTTTCAAGGGTTGTTGGGAGTTTCTTCGGTTTTCTACGCCCGCATTAGGGGTTCGCATGAGCTATACAGGGCCCCTAGGGGCCGCAGAGTACCATGAGGCTCCCCCAGCCAGACGACGGTAACGATTTGTAGGGCTGTTGATAATCACAAGGATCTTTGAAGCGACTGTAGGGTGAGCAATTCTGTTGAAATTATGGTCAAGATCACGCCACAACTTCAGGCTCGTGGCGTATATCAAGAGGCGTTTGGAACTGCTGGGCTAAGAATGCAGCCAGAATCCCAAGACTTTACACCTGCCTCTTGAACTCCCCGTGGAGCTTCAGTGTCCATCAGTTGTGACCATAACGACGAGGGGTCGAAGCATGCTTCGCTAAATCGAATGAACTAGGTAGAGTTGGCTTCATGAGCGACGTACCTGGGGACACTTATGTTGTGAACTTAACTCATCTATCTAACAGTGAGGTCATGATTTCGCCCATCGATTGGCACGAGGCCTTCTTTGTGTAGAGCAGGGGCCGTCGGCCAACTGTTGCCTGTTCTTGCACATCTGCCCTGCTTTGGACACTTTCCTGTGCCGAGACGACAAAGTGTCTGCCAGATCCAGGTAGGGCTTCGGGGCATCGCAGAATCGAATCTGCTGACCTGACTAAACCCTAAACCGAACATAGGGGCCTAAATGATGAGAACTGGATTTGGGGGTTCTGTTATAGTATGCATAAGTACCTACTGAATGTTGCGGCTTGCGCTCTGCCGCCACAAGGCGGGTAAGGCTGCCCAGTAACCTTCATAATCCCTATACCAAGCCATCCCTGACTTCTAAGCTCCTCCTACACTTTTTAACCCTGCACCGCACGTTAGGCCCAACCCAGAACCCAAAAATTCCTTGTCCATATGACAGAACCTGAACGAACCCTTAACGGAACCTCAAACAGCAAACCCTCAAACCCCAAAGAAGACCATACTACAAAACCCTTTCCCTTGTGCAGATTCCGCGCTAGACACGGTTTTAGCGTTTAGGGCTTAAGTCCAAACCCCAATCGCTGATCCCTAAACCCTAGACCCGAAACCCTAGGTACTTATGACAACCCTTGTGGAACCCCTTAAAGGAACCCAAACATACCCATTGTAGCAACCCCTGCAATAACATTTTTGAACTCCAGAAAGAACCCTTTGAAGGATCCCAAAACCTAAACCCTCAGCCCAAACCCTATTTAAACCCTGAGCCCTAAACCCTAAACCCCTTAAACCCTAAACCTCAAACCCTAACCCCTCTAAAGGATCCCGAAAAGTAGAGCAACCTGGGCTCCCCTACCGAGGTCTGCGAGTGCCCGTCGTCCGACCAGGTGCGGGTCCTCAGTGATGTAGGGGCCCTGAGAATTAGAATAGCTCCCTTAGTTGCTGAGTTCATAAGCCCCAAAAGGTGCACACGTTGGGTTTTTTATAGTGGGTGCTATTATCCCAAAAGGTGTAAAGTGTATCCACTCAGCTACTAAGGCCCCTGAGCGGCAGATCACCGATGCTGAAAAGCACAGGCACACCACTAAGCACAAAAGGGAAATGGACACTGCCGATGTCCCCAGGACCGGAACAACAGTCCGGCGGTGCCGCTCCATCCACCGGAAACTTAACAAGCCCATGCCACCCTGGATGTAAAAGCTGCGCGGCACTTGCCTCTCAAAAA
Source organism: Symbiodinium sp. clade A Y106 (assembly GCA_003297005.1). Lineage (NCBI taxonomy): Eukaryota > Dinophyceae > Suessiales > Symbiodiniaceae > Symbiodinium > Symbiodinium sp. clade A. The sequence goes on from BGNK01000226.1 coordinate 404,504, forward strand.
ACTGAGCTCTATATACTCCGAATAAAGCCCTACCTGACCTTTAAAAGCGTCCGCCTCCTGAACCCATAAAACCACACAAACGCCCACCCGAAACCCTAAACCCCATAACCCTAAACTCTATAGTACCCTTATAGAACCCTTAAGAGGAGCCCTTTAAGGAACCCTGAACCCTAAACCCTAAACCGAGACTCAAGCCCAGAAAGCCCAACTCGCTTTGGTTTAGGGTTTAGGGTTTAGGGCTTTGCCCCGAAAACCTGAGGTGCCCACATATTCAGGGGCGTTGCCTGGCGTGCGGGCTTCAGGGCTTAGGGTTTAGGGGTGTTTTGGGGTTTAGGGCGTATAGGGTTTAGGGTTTAGGGCTTATAGGGTTTATGTAGGGTCATCAAGGCTGAAGTTTAGGGTTTAGAGCTTAGGTTCATCAGGGTTGAAGTTCAGGGTTTAGGGCTTACGGTCATTAGGGTTCAGGGCTTTGGGCTTAGGGTTTGGGGTGTAAGCAACCCCGAAACCCTTCCGATTTTGCAACTACACTAATTTTCAAGTCCCCGATATTGGACAGAGAGTGGCATTCATGCCGTGATCACTGTGCGCTAAGCATGCAAACACACATACAATTCTCCCTTACACGCGATACAGGCTAGTTATAGGTCTATCGTTTAGAGTTTGGGTTTAGGGTTTAGGGCTCAGGAGTTTAAGGATTTAGGATTCAGCCGCTTCCAAGGACAAAAGTTGATGAGGAATCTCATCTGTTTCTTCCTTGGCCACGAAGCCATGCAGGGAAAAGCTTCTGCCAACATCTTGTTGCCGCAGATCTGGTCCTCTCGAAATGGTCAAGAATTTCTGCTCCAGTCGGATGTCTGCCTGATACATAGCCAGGATTTGTTCTATAACTTAGTCTTCTTGTTTCAGGTGTTCTTCTCTCATAGGGGCCCTCGCAAGGGGTAGGGGGAGGGGGGTAGGGGACTATACTTCCCTAAATAGGCCTTATTAAGTCCTTATCATAGGTATTAAGGCCCCTACCCCACCCCCCCTCCCCCTACCCCCCTAAGGGTCCCGATGATTCTCTCTGCCGGACTCGCACTCGACATTGCAGCTACACTGCATCAATCAATCTGCGTCACTAGGGTTCGGGGTTTAAAGGGGTGATCTTCAGCTCTTGGGATACCTGCTCTAGGGCTCCTTTAAGCGTTTTTTTAGGGGCTCCTTTAGGATCCCTTAAGGGGGGTTGAATGCAAATCTCGGTACCCAAGACAACTCACGCCCCGTTTTTGAACCCACGTGTAAGTGTTTTGGGCCTGCCGAAACAAGGCGTATAAGGCTACCCTGCAACCTTCACAATCCCTAAACCAAGTCATCCGTGACTTCTTAGCTCCTCCTAAAGAGCCCCTGCACCCGAAAACAAAAAAACATGCAGCCTATATTGCCCAACCCAGAACCTAAAACCCCTTTTCCGTATGACAGAACCTGAACGAACCCTCAGCGGAACCTCAAACAGCAAACCTAGACCATACTACAAAAACCTGAACGCTCAAAGGAAGCCTAAACCCTAAACGCTAGAAGCAAAGCCTCAAATCCCGAAGCCGAAACCCGAAACTTCCCCAAACCCTGAACCCTAAACCTTACCTTAACCTACCAAACCCTACTTTTTTGTAGGTTCTTAGTATAAACCTTAATATGGAATTTATAGGGACCCTACAAAAAAGTCGGCTTTGGTAGGTTAATTTGGAGAAAAGAAGAAAACCCTTAACCCCAGACCCTGAACTGAGAAAAGACGCGCCAGGCAGTGCCCACGGAGTGCTCACCCTGGTGGTCACCCGATCAGACTCGGACTCCTCGCCACAGAGGGCCGAGTTTAGGAGTTTAGGGTTTTGGGTTCAGAGTGGAGAATTTAGGGTTCAGGGTTGAGGCTTGTTTCGGGTCTAGGGGTTGAGGATTTACGGTTGTTTAGGAGCTTAAGGTTCAGGTGCTAGGGCCTGGGGTGTAGGATTCAGCTTGATGTGGTTATGGGTCGTGCGAAGGAGCTTCTTTGTTCTCAGGGCGATGACGACGCTGATGAAGATGTTGCCGGAAAAAGCTGAAGAACAATAAATACAGTGGTGAGAAGCATGACGATGTTTTTGTTGATGCTGATGGTGCTGGTGATGGTGACGGCGATGATGATGGTGGTCGTGATGATGGTGAGTGGTGTGGAACACATTTCTTACAGCCCCTGAACCGAGCATAAACCACGGGGTCAGCGAAAATCTGTTCTACCTGCAAGCGGTGTCGCTGTCGAATCTGCTCCCTGGGGGGGGGGGGTTAATATAGGGCCTGAATTTACAGTTAGAATAGGGTTTTGGTGGTTACTTAGTGTGATATATCCCCAAACCATAATCAAATTATTAAGGACCCTATAGTAAGGGTAGGCTTCCCAAGCAAAGTTCTCGACACGGAGCCAGGGACAAGCTCCCGGCCGCTAGAACTGTGCCGGTAGCTCCTGGTTTAGGGTTTAGGGTTTAGGGTTTCAGAGTGGCTTCAAACATACGAACGATAGCTTAAGTCATTGAGCGGGCATCCTGGAAATGATCACAGATATGTTCCTTAATTTCATGTAAGGGTGGGTCAAGGATTGAGCACCCTGATAACCGCAACCTCAGGCCCGGAAAGCCTTACTCTTGAAGCACATGTAGAAGGAACTCCTCGTACGGAACCCAAAACACCTAGGTTTGTTGTGGTCGAAGGTCGTTTTAAGAAGCCATGTTTCCGGGCTTCCCGGCGTAGTGACTCGCGGCAGCGGTCGCCGCAGAGGTTGTGGGAAGAGTTCCCTCCATGATGGTGCTGGCCTCCAGCACAGATGCGGATCGACACACGGGGGGGCTTCCAGAAATCAGGGGTACCTTACTTCCGGGTCCTTAATGCTTGAGATTCTACTACTTCGGGTCTGTTTGGGGTCCTTTGATTTCTGAAACCCGCTCATGAGACTCAGGAAATCCTGGCTTGGGGGGCGTTTGAAGGTTTAGGCCCTGGCTTGGGGCCCCATAATTGTCAGACTCCTCTTGCCGTGTTTAGGGTTTGGGGCTTTTCGGATTCGTGGTTTTCGATTGAATGTAGACATGCCTCTACGGTCACAGGATTTGCGAACTAGGTTGGAGTCCTCTTCCCATTTGCAGCACCCCTGCACCCTTATAGAACCCTAAACCGCCAAGTGAAGCACTAAACAAACCCTGCCCCCGTTATGAACACTGCATACATCCAAAAACCCGGACGTTGCCGTCAAGCACCAACCCAAGACCCTAAACCCCTAAACCCCTAAACCCCTAAACCCCTAAACCCCTAAACCCTAAACCCAAAACCCTAAACCCTGCGACCCTAAACCCTAAACCCTGCGACACTAAACCCTGATCCAAGATAAATCAGGATCCTGTAATGACTTCAGGTTTCAGCTTCAGCCTTCACGGCTCAAACAGGCTTTTAGGATTTGAGGTTTAAGTCTTTGAGTTTATGGTTTAAACAGGGGCGGGGCATGTTGGCACATATATATATATATATATATATATATATATGTATGTATATATACACACACATACATATACATAGTTTTTGCCTCCTTCCGGGTAAGCCCTAAAACCTTAACCCTACTACTTCGGTAGCCAGGCCCGCGGCGTGAAAGCGGAGAGTTCGTTTGCGCGCCTTCGGTGCATCTGCTGGGTGTGAAAGTCTTTGCCAGCATCCTATGATAGAGCTCTTACATACGGATTGAGACGTGTTCATTCATAAGGGCTTTACAAGGAGCTCCGTGCAGTTTCAAGGGGGGAAGTGTAGTATGGTGACCTGAACAGTCAGGGATCCTCGTCCCTGGTTCCTTAAGCCTAAAGTAGAAGCCAGAAAGTTGGAACATCGTTATGCCCAGTTCTCTAAGGTAACGCATAGGAAATCCTTGCTAATCATGCTAAACCCATGTTCCAACTTTCTAGCTCTATAGCTAGATATCTTGGGTGCGAAAGACGTCCTACAACAGATACATCCTCTCAGCAATGCACATCACATACAGAACGTCTCTGTTTTGACTGCGAACCCACATGAATTTTCTTAACTAAGGGGTCTCGGAATCTCTGCGATCCCTAAAACTTGATCCTCTACACAAGCCTTAATCCTGATCTGTAGGATATAAGATTTAAGGACTCGGGTAACCAGGTTTCGATTTTAGGGTTCCGATAATAAGGGGCCGTCAACAGGCTTCCGATTCTAGCGTCCCAATTACAGGGTTCCGATTCCAATTTTGGTGTTCCAATTATAGGGTTCCGTACAATCACCACGCTACCATAACATCATTCCCCGTTCGCATCTGCACGGGCTCACGCAACGCTTCTCTTCGGAGACACGAGAAAAGCAAAAGCCAACATCTTGCTCCAATCGAGGGGCCCTAAAGGAAAAATACGGAAAGCAATAAGACTAAGAACAAGAACACCGACAAGATAAAACATGAACCCTAAGAACAGTAACAACAAGAACAAGAATGAATAGAACCCCTATGAACCTTAAGCCTCAAACCCCTAAATGCCTCAAGAAGGCATTCTAGGATTCCAAGAAGCTCATAAAGGGCCTGAAGGTTCCCATACTACATGCATAGCAGAAGACATTTGATACTGTTGATGGACAAAATCCTGCATTACTTCAAGTACCCTAAACTATGGGAATTATGGTATATTCCTTATATTGGGTCCTGCATTACCCAATATAAGGAATATACCATAATTCCCATAGTTTAGGGTACTTAAAGTAATGCAGGATTTTGTCCATCAACCGTAGTAGAATGCCCAATGTACAGAAATGCCGAGGCCGGGCGGGGATTATTCATCATGGATCTACACCCGAAACCGCAAACCCTAAACCCTACCTGCACTACCCCTCAACCCCTAACCCCACCTGTGAAACAGCCCTGAACCGTGCCGTGCTCCCGCAAGGCTCCGCAGACCGGAGTAGCAACTCTCAGGGAGGACTAGGCGTCTGGGACATACACTATACCGCGCTGAACCCTGGTTTATGGTTTTGGTTTTGGCGGCTGAGGGTTTACAGACTCGGGCTTGCGATGATATCGGTTTGACGGCTTGGGGTGGACGGCTTAGGGTTTAATGGTTCAAACCAAGTCATGAAACCCGACTAGCTCAGAAGTGGCCACATAGGGCCTTCCTAGAGGCGATGTATCCTTCTGTTCACATGCCCAAATGGGGGCAAGGCACGATGAGAAATACTACTACTACTACTACTACTACTCCTCCTCCTGCTGCGACTACTACTACTACTACTACTCCTACTGCTACTGCTACTGCTACTGCTACTGCTCCTGCTCCTGCTCCTGCTCCTGCTCCTGCTCCTGCTCCTGCTCCTGCTGCTGCTGCTGCTACTGCTACTGCTACTGCTACTGCTACTGCTGCTGCTGCTGCTACTACTACTACTACTGCTACTGCTACTGCCTTTGCTACAGCTACTGCTACTGCTACTGCTACTGCTGCTGCTACTGCTGCTACTGCTGCTACTGCTACTACCACCACCACTACTACTACTACTACTACCACTACCAATCACTTAAGCACAAATATACAAGATGCATTGGCCTCAGAACGGTCGCGACGCACTATGGGCGAAGCAAAAGCCTGACACGCAAAGCCGTACAGGCACAGGGTTCAGGGTGTCCTTACAGTAAGGTAACTATACTTATAAGTACTTATAACCATAATTAAGGTACTTATAACCTTACTTACTAAGTCCCATGATCCTTTAAGTAGGGTTTAGGGCCGTTTAGGGTTCATGCTCCAAGGTTGAATCTTTCGTGCGCCAAACCCGGTTCACGAACGCAAAATCCTGAACCCAAAGCCCTCACCCCTGTACAAAACTCTAACGCGGACAAACATGAACCCGAAACCGGAACGGAGGTTAGATTAACGCCGGTGATTTAGGGTCCAAGGTTCAGGGTAACGGTCTAAGTAAAACCTAGACCCTAAACCGGTTCGCTCTTCAAGGCATCGAAAGGTATCGATGCAGGGCTTCTCTACGCAATCCCGAAGCGTCCGAAGAGGACAAACAGATTCGACAGTTAAGCTCAAGAAAATCGTTTTGGAGTTTCAGGTTTAGGGTTTAGGGAGTTAGTGTTTCTTAGAGCAAATATTTTTTTTAGGCACTTGGACTCTTAGCATCAGCCTTGAGGTGATGAGGGATGCGCTGGCTAGAAGGACTAATGGGCTGTGCGGGTACCTCAGGCCTGCTAGATCTTCAGTAGATGGGGGCAGCCACCAACCGGGCCCTCTTCGAAAAGATATCATGACAACAATCACAGCAACGTTTCATAGTTATAATAAGTACCTTGATTGGGGCTATGAATAGTTATAAGTATAGTTACCTTGCTTACAACCCTAGTTACTAAGTCCCATGATCCTCTAAGTAGGGCACATCAAGACGGCAACCGCACCCACGCATCATGAGGGCTTTAGTTCCCGTGCTGAAGACGCCAGGATGCCGGTCCAGGAGAAGCCGCTACCGCAATTCGTAATACCTTCCCCTAATGTAGGAACCTGATTAAGAAACCCTGCACCTATAACCCCAAAATAGGAGAAGACCCATGCTTTCTTAATCAGGTTCCTATATTACACCTTAAGAAGGTTCTGAACTGTCTGGGCTCGGTGTAATCCTGCAAGGTTTGAGTGGGGTGTGTTGCTACTTGTGGGGTCTACTGAGATTTGCCGGTTAAGAAGCACTAAGCCTGAAGTAGGCTCTGTGACCACAATTCTCCGATCCAGGGCAAAAGCCTCAAGTCATACAAAACCCTGCATGCCCAAACGCTAGCTTTCACCACTCAGCCGTACTTTATTGAAGGGTCTAAGTAGCTCATGACCATTACTAATAACCTACAGGGACTCCACCCTAAACCCAAACGTCTACTTGCTGGGATTCTTTAATACTTGGGACCGTTAGTGGAACCCTATAAAAACCTTTACGTTCCCGGTGAAGGGAGCCCATGAACCAAACCCTGCTCCTGCCGCTACCACCCTTCAAAGCCTAAGCTCTACACCCCAAATAACAGGAGCAGACATACTTCAGGCAGCCCAAGATTTTTGTCTAGCTCGAAGCCATATGAGCCTGTAAGCCTTGAATTCGAGAACGGAATCAGAACTCTGCATGAAACTGCTTCAAAGCCAAGCTTAATCTGGCTTCTTGAACTCCGGTGGCTTTCCCGTGGGTCGAAAGTAAACCCCTAAACCCCCAAAGCCCTGAAAACCCCCTGAACCCCTAAACCCTGAACCCCCGCAGCCCTAAACCCTGAACCCCCGCAGCCCTAAACCCTAAACCCCCCAAAAGCCCTAAACCCTAAACCCCCCAAAAGCCCTAAACCCTAAAACCCCCAAAAGCCCTAAATCCTAAACCCCCCAAAAGCCCTAAATCCTAAACCCCCCAAAGCCCTAAACCCTAAAACCCTAAACCCCCCAAAAGCCCTAAACCCTAAAACCCTAAACCCCCAAAAGCCCTAAATCCTGAAACCCCCAAAAAGCCCTAAACCCTAAACCCATCATCCCCGAAGCGCGGGTTTAGTTTGGAGGCTCCCGGGCCCCTTTTGAAGGGGCAGGGGACTTAGTTAGGGTTCCTAAAGGGCACCTTAAAGGGATCTATGGGGTTCCTTAAAGATCTATGGGGTTTAGGGTTTAGGGTCTACTTGGAGGGGCAGGGGACTTAGTAAGTAGGTTATAAGTAGAGTTATAAGTGCCCTAAATGGAGTTACCCTAATTAAAACCCTACTTAAAACCAACTTACTAAGTCCCCTGCCCCTTCGATCAGGAGATAGCGCGATCTCCCCACTCGAAAGAAACAGGTATTCTCGAAAGGGTTTTGTGGCCCATTATACTAGAATTATAGTAAGGAACCCCCAAAATAGTATAGAACAATTATTTTGGCCGCTATAGTAAGCATGAACATAATTGGCTAGAGGGATCCTGATTACCAAGACCCGTAAACACAAGCTACTTGCAAGACACTCCTAACACGCTCTTAACAGACGCCTGAACAAGAAGCGCTTATCGCAAGAACCCATCAAATGGGGCTGTCTGAAAATAGGGGACCCGAATAAAGTACCCCAAATAGTAGGATCCACATGATAAGGACCCAAATAAGGTGTCCCTAATATTCGGAAACTCCCAAATGACAGAGCTTGCAACACAGCTGGTGAGCACGAGCCTGACACTGCATGTTGGCGCTCCTGTCAAGGCTGGGGGTAATATAGGTGCCTTAATAAATTAGAATAGGGTTCCTTCAAAAGGGTCCAAGAAGGGTTACTATGTTTACTATAAGGGTACTATGATATAGCGGCCTTGATAATTAGAATCGGGTTTTGGGCCCCATTATGCTATAAGTATACTGCGGAACCCCCAGAATAGTATAGGAATTATTCAGGCCCTTATATTCGGGCTTCGGCTTTGGATTGTGAAGTCTGGGCATGAGCAAACAGCCTGCACCACTGTTCTGAGAGATGTGGTTCATCAGGTGGAAGCCAATTTTCATGCTATGTTACCCTTGGTGAGCATTACTGTGTGGGCAACAGTACTGTTAATGGACAAAATCCTGCATTACTTTATGTACCCTAAACTATGGGAATTGGAATTATGGTATATTCCTGATTATGGGTAGTGCAGGATTTTGTCCATCAACCGTAGTACTACTAGCGCTACTCTTATCGGCCAACATAGTCATCTCAATTGTTCCCATGACTACAGGTCTTGTAGCGATGATGGTCATCATCATGACTGTCACCAGAGTCATTAACTTTCTCATTAGCATCAATGCCTTTTTTGGGTATTTCTGGTATCACTATGACTACGAATTACTCGATGGCTCTCCTTCTGCACCATCATTCCTGTGATTTTCGGTCTGGTTTTGACATGAGGACCCTGCACGCAGACAGAAAGATCCAACCGGGTCCTTATGCGGGTTCGCGGGAGCCAGAGGTGCACCAGACGCACCAGGTACCGGAAGCTCAGCTTCTTTAAAAGTTTAGTACCCTACACAAATGAAAATGGCCTCTGTATGACCAGGAGTCGTCAGTTCAAGCTGTCTTTGTTGAGCAGTCGTTATGCTGTCGTGTTCTTTGCGTGGAATGTTTAAGATGAAGCACCAGCACAGGCCCTCTCGAAGCCAGCTGCAGGCCAGCGCGATAATAAGTTTGCAAAGACGTGACAGACAATGCACTCAGACATCGTGCGAGGCATATCATATCAGCCGCCAGCTCGACATATTTGTAAATCCCAACATTCCGCAATAGGGCTTGTAGTGGTAGAAACACAAAAAAACCTGGTAGTGACGGTAGTACTCGTCGTCGTCGTCGTAGTAGTAGTAGTAGTAGTACTGGTGGTAGTAGTAGTAGTAGTAGTAGTAGTAGTTGTAGTTGCTGTTGTAGCTGTTGCTGTTGGTGGAGGAGGAGGAGGAGCAGCAGTGGCGGGAGCAGTAGGGGTAGGGGTAGCAGTGGCGGAAGCAGTAGCGGGAGCAGTAGCAGTAGCAGTAGCAACAGCAGTAGCTGTGGCTGTAGCAGTAGCAGTCGCCGTGGCAGCAGCAGTGGCAGTAGTAGTAGGAGCTACTGCTCGTACCACTAGTAGCAGTAGTAGCGTGGGAGTAGTGATGGTGGTGGTCTACGTCCCTGTCGTAATCGCCGTCGCAGCAAGGGCAGCACTAGCATCAGCAGCGCAAGGAGTGGTAGTGTGGCTTTGGCAGATTTCGCTGTCGTAGCAGCAGTAGCAGCAGCAGCAGGAGTAGCAGAAGCAGCAGTAGCAGTAGTAGCAGTAGTCGTCGTCGTCGTAATCAGCGTCGTCGTCGTCGTAGTCGTAGTCGTAGTCGTAGTCGTAGTAGTAGTAGTAGTAGTAGTAGTAGAAACTTTGGGCATCCTGGGTTCAGGGTGGTTTCAGTTTGCTGGGATTTTAGGATTTAGGCTTTCGGGTTGTGGCCGGGGGTCCAGCAACTGAATGCCAAGCGCCACACCTTGAATCTGAAACCCTACATAAAGCCACAAACTGAAGAAGCCAGGTACCGAACAAGGCTGCAAAGTAACGCTCTCTGACATCCTTTCAGCAAGAACATGTCTTGAGCTCCTTCCAGACCGCAACTTCTTTGCTCCACGCAGCTTGGACAACTTTGAGTCCAGTCTCGCACTCACTACGTGGGTTTCGGGCTGAAGCGTAGTGCTAAGCACCAGAAACCTCGGAACCTCGGGATGTCACCTACTTAACACCGAAAACGAGGACAATGTGGAAGGGAAACAGAATCACTTCCTTTCCCGCTTCCCTCTCGATGTGGCCTCTATTTACCAGGGTTAGAGGTTTCCGGATAAAGGATTAAGCGCAAGTAGGGTACAGAATATACGGGACCACACTGTATTATCCTTGATGTAAGGAACACCAAACAAGCCGACCTGTAATTTTGAGCAAACCCCCCCCCCATTAATTACGACCATATGAAACCTGAAATACATCCCTCTGAACCCCGAAACTCTTGCGAGTTCTTAGACAAGCACTGCATGAAGTAAGGTGATTAGCATTAGTATTTCCTGAATAACACCCAAAACATACACTCGCCTACGGTGTCCGAAATACACTCACCAGAACGCTAACTTGCCACTAGCCCTGTAGAAGCCCTTGCAATTTTTTCTCATTTTTGGAACCTCCAATCGCCGAAACCCTCATCGCCGAGGTCACGGAAAACTAGGCAGCAGCTTATAGGCGAGGTCGGACCTGTTCTGAGGGATGTGCTGAAAGGGTTTTAAGTTTAGGAATTAGTGATCTTTTGAATGTGCGTATAAAGAAGCTGAAATACATCTGTACTAACTGGGTGTATAAATGCTTGATGCGGTTATATATGTGTTTCCACTCAAGGTCTGGAGGCTCCCTGGTGTGGAGAAGCACGAAACCCTGAACCCCAATCTTGGATATGAGTTGCGAGATCTCAGCCTTATTATCCCTGCATATCCATTACAAACCCGGTACGCTTCTAGATACATTCCTTGATTAAGAGGTCCTGCAACCAAGACTTCACGCTTCCATGGCCCGACGCAACACCGAAACACCGCAAGGACACGAAACACACTCTCACACACAAAAGGATAAGAGGAAGCACACTAGCAATATCAGAGTAACACTAGTAATCATGAGAGCAACACAACATAAGGCTGAAAATGGCACTGTTAAACATCATCCTGACAAAAAAGCAATAAACTCCGTCATCATAATGATAGCAGCAGCGCAGCAACAGCCGCAGCAACAACAACAACAGCAGCAACACCTGCTGCTGCTACTACTACTACTCCTCGTCGAAGGGCCAAGCAAAGTCAGAGCAAAGTCGTTGACCGCAAGCCCTTTTAGGGTTTAGGCTGCAGTGTTTGAAGGTTGACAAAAGTGTCTGGCTTCAATTTGTCTCAGAGCGATCTTTTTATTCGCAGACGCATGCTGTCCAGAAGTCGATATCGCCAGCCTGTACACCTGACGACTTCCCTAAGGCCCAGATGCCCATGCAGTGGGCTACTGTTCCTTACACTCGATATGAACCTTATAATAGCCATACATAGCCATACAACCTAGTAGCCCACTTCACAGGTACCTGGGCTGTTCGGGTACGATAGATCTAAAACCAAATCGAACCTCCCACCTCGTTGGCCAAGACCAGCAACAGGGCCTTCACTGCTATATGGACGCGCCTGTTTAGATATTTCTTCACGGGTGCACCGAACACCATCCTGCCGCCTGATGTAGGGGCATCAATAATTTCACAGGGTTTTAGGCATTTTATACTAAAACACTGTAGGCAGCTTCACAAGCTTCCAGGGAGAATTAAACCTCATAAGCAGGCTCCGAGGATTTGAAGCCCTTTATTTGGGCTTAGGGTCTAGTGCTTCGTCCTACACAGTTCCTCAATAACCCGTTGAGAATGAGGGTGCCTGCTTATCCCGTTTGCCACTTTTGAGGCGGACCCCAAACTACCCTAAACCCTGCTCTACACCCTATCTTGGACCCTACACCTAAATCCTAGGCTCCTCAGTTAAACACACCCCACCCCAGATCCTGCAGCCTAAACCGTGACTTAAGCGCCCTTAGATCCGTATGTTAAAAATTCCCTTAGAGCCTGATTCTAGTAAAATTTACACATGATTCCTAAGAATACTGAAGCTGGAAGCCGTCTTACTCGGGGCCTAATCTACGGCTCATGTTGGTAGGTCATAATTGGATAACCCGACTTAGGGGACTTATAACCCCAATTATAACCTACTTACCAAGACCCATGTTCCCTCTTTTACAACCCCTATAGATCCCTTTAAGGAACCCTTTAAGGAGCCCTTCAATAAGGAACCTTACTTACTAAGTCACATGATCCTCTGAGGAATCTCGGGCTCATGTTGCGAATCCTGGACTCCGAGCACGGCCCTCGCTGAAAGCCTCGCTTCGAATCGAGTGGCAAAAAGGAGTCCGAATCGAGCAGCAAAAAGGAGTGTCCACAAACTCAATAATTAAAACAGGCTTCCTTTAAAGGGTCCCTTTAAAGGGTGTTAATAGGGGTTACTATAAGAGGGCCCTAATAACTAGAATAGAGTTTGGGGCCCCTTTATAGTATAGTTATAATAAGGAACTCTAAGGAATAATATTGGTAATTAATTAGGCTTCTATATTGGCGGAACCTCGTAGCAAAAAGCCAGAGCCCTAAACCTTCAGCCCGAAAACCCGAAACCTAAACCCTAATCCCCAAACCTTAAACCGTAAACAAGAAACCCTAAACACTAACCCCTAAACCTTAAACACTCAACCCTTAACCCTAGGGCTGTAGACGAGTGAAGGGTCTGCTGTTATCAGGTTCTACCGGCGTGCGGCCTAAAGTTTAGGGTCAGGTTTTTTGGGGCTTTATGGCTTTAGGGGTGGGGCCTAGGGCTCGGGGCTTAGGGTTTAGGGCTTAGGGGTAAAAGGATTTGACCCTAAACAATAAACCCTAAACCCTAAACGATTCGGGTCTAGAACCCTTGGATTTTAGGGCCTAGTGTCTTTGGGGTTGGGGATCTAGTACTTTAGAGTATCGGTGGCAGGGTCTAGGCTGGGCTTAGGGTGCTAGGGAGAGCTCGACATCCTTTTCCACAACTCCGGGGATAGACGCCCTGTAGCACCAACCTCTGAATCAAGAAACTCTCCCTCCACTTCTTTCAGAGACTCCAATTCTCCTTACCTGCAAACATATGATGGTCCCTAGTATAAAGTATATTTATTGATCGCATCAAAGCCTATAAACCCCATAGCAGCAAGCCCGTGAAACCCTGCAGAACTCTGTACCTCACAAGAAGGCCTTGCCAAGCCCTAACTCGAAAACTCTCCTTCTGCTTCTTCGGAGACTTCAGAGACCCCAGGCAGTCAGAGCTGCTTTCATCTCACCTTTGCTCTGCACCTGAAGCCGGCTTAGATTAGGCATTCACTGTTCTGTCTATCAGGGTTTAGGGGTTAGGAGCGAGAGTTGCTTTGGCACGATGTTCTTTTTACAAGGGTTCTATAAGGTTTCCTTATGGGCTCTATAAGGTGTGATGAACTCGATATTAGGCCTTAGGATTACCTTCAGAGCTTCTAGAAGGGTCACTTTGAAGGTATTACAGGGTTGCGATACGGGTTACTATAAGGTTTACATGAGGGTTTGTGGGGAGCGGCTCCTTCGCAAGTTCTGGTGAGTCTATATTTCGGTGGTGGCATTCTGGGGAGCTAAGTAGACAAAAAAGCCTAAACCCCTGAACCCTATAATCCTCTAAACCCCAAAATCCCTACCTTCAATCCCCTAAACCCCTAAACCCTAAACCGTCTACCCTCAAACCCCTACAATAAACCTTAAGCCCACGGTGGCAATCACAACCCTACCAGCACCTCGCCGCGGCCGTTCTCAGAGACCACGGAACCATCAGGTTTCAGCCTGGCTTTGTTTTTTTGAGTTTGTTGTATTTGAAATTGTTTTTGTGTCTTTGAGGCTTGTTTGTTTCTCTTTGAAGTTTGTTTGATTTGTGGCAGAGGGTTCAGCGGTTTTGGGTTTAGGGTTTAGGTTTAGGGCTTTGGGTTTAAGGTTTAAGGTTCAGGGTTGAGGTTTAGGGCTTTGGGTTCTAGGGTTTAGGGTTGAGGTTTAGGGTTTAGGGTTGAGGTTTAGGGCCTAGGGTTTAGGGTTGAGGTTTAGGGTTTCGGGTTCAGCTCTTTTGGGCTTTGGGGTTTAGGATTCGGCGGTTTTGGGTTTATAGGGGCCTAAGGGTTTGGGGTTTGAGGGCTTAAGGGCTTCAGGGTTCTAAGTCTTAGGGGCTTTAGGGTATCAGGGCTTACGGGTTTTGCGGTTTAGGCCCAGGAGTTCTAGGGTCCAGGGTTTAGGGATTCTACAGTTTAGGCTTTGGCGCTGTAGGGTTCCAGGTCTGGGGCTGAGATGTGGGGATGGTTTAGGCTTGAGACTGGGGTCTTCAAGTTAAGGGGTATCAGGGTCCATTATAAGCAGTATCCCAGTATCAATGTAGATCAGTGTCCTTAAAGTCGGGATCGTATAGCCGGCATCTCATCATCTAGGGTGTATATGAGGGTCCTGAAAGTAGGGATGCCGCAACTGGGCTCATTTTAGCATCCTTATGCAGAGGGTCCTCCTACCTAAGGCTTCTAATCTGGGTCCTTACGTTTGAGTGCTTGAGGGTTAGCCAGCAACCAACACTGTCCAAGCCAAGGCTCACGACGAGCATCGGAATGCCCCGCACGCCGAACTTGCCGGCGAGCTCATCCTGCTGCTTGAAACCCTAAACCCTAAACCCTAAAGTTTGAGGCCAAAGGACCCAGGGTCAAACCTGAACCCCAAGCCCGTTTCCTGCGCAGCTCCAGAGACCTAAGTGCAACCCGTCCTTCTTCGCACGGTCGGCATAAGGCACGCAGGCCCAGGGCATTTCCTCAGATTTCATGTAGAAGCCTTGACACTTTGAACCCGGTCTTGGAGATACTATCATGACATATCTATATTGCCGGAGTTACCAGAGCTTTGCCCCAGCTGCCTGGAGGGCTGTAGGTATCGGAGTTAAGTGCTAAAGCCAAAGCTGTCTTTAGAGTCCAGGGTTTAGGACAAGCTCCTGCTGCAGGACTTACTTGTCCAGGCGGCTTCGCTTGCGGGCTTATGGTTGGGGTTTACGTGTGCACCTATAGGCTAGCACACGGAGAGTGCCAAATCTACGGGGATATGCAAACTAAACTGAGAACAACGCGGCGGCTCATATCAGGGGACAATAATTGAGAGCATACAGTAGTTGCCAGCCAAGACTCTCCATAGTACTCATTGAAGCCTGACTCATCACGATCGCTGGAAATGAACACAACCTCAGGGTCGTACCAGGTTCCATTGAGACATCCGTAGCAGCAGGACTGGGTAGGTTTACTAGTAAATAGCAACCCTAGGACCCTAGAAAAATGAATCAGCCTGAACTCAACTCGGAAAACCCCTGAACCCTAAACCAAAACCCCCAACTGTCACCTCTACATCCTTCTCCGCATAGTCCGTGTATGCTTTCGCAAGCACTGGCGTGAATCCGCGGCATGGTGGGCACCAGTGCGCCGAGAAGTAGAGCAGGACGGCTTTCCTGGGTTTGGAGATCACTACAGCAATAAAGTTTAGTATTCAGGGTTCAAAACCACTACACATTTATGAAGCATGGCT
The DNA here is from genome assembly GCA_003297005.1 of Symbiodinium sp. clade A Y106. Taxonomy (NCBI): domain Eukaryota; class Dinophyceae; order Suessiales; family Symbiodiniaceae; genus Symbiodinium; species Symbiodinium sp. clade A. The sequence continues at coordinate 420,194 of BGNK01000226.1, forward strand.
TGATACAACACCATAAAAAGACACATATTGCTAAGGAGCTCTGACATAAACCATTGTAACAACCCAGACAAGACGCAGTGACACTTATAGCTATACGTCCAGAACCCTTATAGAAACACTAAATCCTGATATCGGCTTCATTAAACCTTGCCGAACTCTTACAAAAGCCGTGTTGAACCCGCTCAAAAAACTTTCAAAGTAAACCGAAACCCGAATCTAAACCCTCCTTTCAAAACTACTCCAGAGCCCTAAACCGTAGATTCTAAACCCTGACCCTAAACCCTAAACAGAGCACAGCTTCTTGTCCTTGAGGACCTCCGCAGTTGGCTTCACACCGTCCTTTTGGAGTTTAGGGTGTTGGGGCCTGGGGCTTCGGGTTTAGGGTTTAGGGTTTGGGGTTTAGGGTGTAGGGTTTGCCGTAGAGTGGCGCATGAGCGGAAGTATCTTGCGACAGTGTACTTTCGAGTGCGTCGTCTTTTGACGATTGGCCGTTGGAGCCTGATTGTGGATGGCTCTTTCATTTTAACTCCCACCCCACGCCGTGTAAGGCGGCCAGACCACCCAAACCTATTCCTTTTCTCTCTCCCAGCAAGCAGGGGCAGGGGCAGGGCAGGGCAGGGGCCCGGGCAGGGGGGGCAGGGCAGGCGGCAGGGCAGGGCCAAAGGCCGACAGGCCGGGAGGCCGCCCAGACCCCCGAAATCTGCTCGCTGGAGGTTCGGGGGGAGGCCAAAATGGGCCCATGGTGAAGGGCTTGGGCTTGGGTGTTTGCTTTAATAGGGAGCAGTACTGGTCCCGAGGAGAAGCTATCGTGGGTGCTGCCGTCCCCATAGCTGTGGAGAGGCGGGCGAGCGTCTTGGGTCACCCACGGAGGTGGGGGGCCTTAGGCCTTGAGTTTAGGCTTTAGGGCAATATAGGGAGGTCTAGCGGCTAGGGTCTGCGGGGTTTTCTTGCGTGCTAAAGTGGTGCTATGAGGTTTCAGAGTGCCTTGGGGTGGTGTTTCGTACAAGCCGCTCAACATCAACAGATGTGTTTTAATCTAGTCGGTATTTAAGGTAAACAATACGCTTTCCCAACCATGACAACTTAAAGTAAGTGCCTCAACAAGAACCCAGTTTGGCACGTAGTTTAGGAAAGCGAGTTCAAGGGCTTATACGGTTTAGGACTTCAGCGCATGACGTAGTAGCAGTTGTTGTAACAGGCGCAGCTGCAGCAGCTGCATCATCAGCAGTAGGCACCCCACAGCAGCAGTACTAGTCGTCGTCGTGGCAGCAGCAGGACGAGGAGTAGTAGTGAGCAGCAGCAGACAAAGAAGAAAGGGGAGGAGAAGTGTAGTACTAGCAGTACTAGCAGTACCGGTAGAGTACTTGTACTAGCAGTACCAGTAGTACTACTGGTAGTACAAGTAGTTAAAGAAGAGCTCTTAGTACTAGTAGTACTTGTAATACTAGCAGTACTAGTAGTACTAGAAGTACCAGTAGTACTTGTAGTGCCGGTAGTAACACTAGTACCCGCAGTACCAGTAGGACTAGTAGTACTGGTAGTACTAGTAGTAGTAGCAGTACTCGAAGTGCTGGCAGTGTAGTTGCTGTTCTGGTTCGCTTTTTGTTACTTCTGCGATTATTGATATTACGGCAGCTGCCGGCATCACCCATGGATGTCCAACTGCGGAGGGCCTTGGTCTGGAGGCTGGTTCCCAACAGGGCTTCCATGGTGAGTCCGAGGGTACGGGAGGCGCTTTCAAAAGGTTCAGGTATTTGAGCCGAAGCTGCCACAGGGTTGCGGTGTTGGGGTTTTGGGCTTAGGGCATAGCGAGCTCTTAACCCTCCGACCCCGAACCTCAAGCCCTAATTCTTGAGCCCCAAACCGCTAAACCCCAAACCCTAAACCCCTTAAACCCTAACCTCCTAAACCAAGATGAGGAAGAAGCCAACCTCTAGAGGAGGAGATGCTAAAGATACTAAACACCGTAGAACTTCATCTTAAACTACACGAACCTAAGGGGTTCCGAGGGTTTAAATTCTGGGGGTTAAGAGTTTTAGGGTTTGCGGTAGGGTTTAGGGTTTTGGGGGGGGTTAAAGCTTCAGGGTTCAGGGCTTAGGCTCTAAATAGGGTGCTGACTTGAGGGGTGGCTGGGAGAAGGTTGGGCTGAGTCAGGCGTGGCTAAAGCAGCTCTCTCTGGAATCTCACGTGCCAAGCAAACACTACACTCTACACCCTGAATTGCAAACCCGTAAACCCTTGAACCTCAAAAAGAAATCCTAAACCCTCTATTACTGCACCCTCAACCCTCAACTGCATATCCGAAACTCTTCAACCCTCAAATTGTCGGCCCTAAACCCTTAAGCCCTCAAACATGTTCTTTGACCCTCAAGAGTTAACGCTGAAGCTGAAAAACCAAAGCCCAACATCAACAAAACACTCAAATAACAAAACCTAGAACCTAAACCCTAAACCCCAATTCCTCCTAAACCCTAAATCCTACATCATAAACCCTAAGCCCTAAACCCTAAAGAATGAACTCCTGTGTTCCGAGCGGTCACGCCGCCTCCCTCTGGGACATCGGCCTGGGACGAAGACCTCGCTGGGCGCCATGGCCTCAGTTTTAACGGGTTCCTTTGAAAGGGTCCTATAAGGGTTACTGCAGGCGTTACCTACTATATGGGTACTATGATATAGGGGCCTTAATTATTAGAATAGGATTTCGGGGTTCATTATACTATAACTATAATAAGGAACCCCCAAAATAGTGTTGGTAATTATTTAGGCTCCGACATCGAGGGATGAAGGTTTGGGGCTTTGTGTCAGGCGCTGTAAAGGTTTTAGTTACGGCTTTGCTTATAAGGATCTGTTTGGGTGTTACAGGCTGTTTCGTAAAGGTTCACAAGGGATGAGGAGTTCAGGATCTCTTGGTGAAGAGTTCGTAAACTACGGTTGATGGACAAGATCCTGCATGACCCATTATAAGAAATATACCATAATTCCCATAGTTTAGGGTCCTTAGGGTCATGCAGGATTTTGTCCATCAACACTAGGAGGATTATTGTTGCTCGATAGAAGTTTTGATAGGGCTCCAGTGCTTTATTGACTTTTTGTAGGTTCTCCCCAGAGTGCTTCTGGGTCCTTTAAGGTTGTAGGGTTTAGGGATTCATGGGCTCAGGTGGTTCAGGTGTTTAGGGGTTAGGGGTTTACGGGTTCAGGGTCATTCCAAACACCTATGGACCTGAGGTTTAGGGCTTTGGGCTTGGGGCTGGGGAACGGCGAGCTGGATTTTCTTTAGGGCCGAGGATTCAAGCTTTAGGGCTAAGGCTTTAGGGAAGGTGCCCGCAGCACTCGAAAGTTCCTTTTTGGCGAGTCGCGAATCCAAGTCTTCAGTGTCAGCACGTGCATGGGCAACAATTTTGGTACACCCATGTCTATGAGATCATAGTCTTGGCTCCCCAGTATCCCCTTAGTGGTACAAATACAAGTTTTCCTAGTATTGCTTTTTAGTTGGGATACCCCGAAAAAAAGGTACTACTGGGGGACCTCGTCTTAGCCGCGGCATGCATGTTTCGAGGTCGCACTGGTAGTCCGAGGCTGTGTGCGCAGAAGTTGAGAGTCAGTTCAATCCAAAGAAGCAACCCGAACACGTTCTCGGCACACCCTCAGCCCCCAAACCCCTAAACTGCTAAACCCCTAAACCCCCAAACCCCTAAACCCCTAAACAGCTAAACCCCTAAACTCTAAACCCTACCTACATCCTAAACCCTAGACCATGACTTGTCTTCGTGTGCAGGAGCAGCAGTGGGAATAACACTCCGAGAATCCGTGCTTCAGGGTTTGGAAGGAACTCACGACCGATTAATGATCAGAGGTCTCATGGGTCTTGGGTTTTGAGTTTAACAGGTCAGGCTTGAAATAAACCCCGAACATTGGGACCCTAGGTGGTCGTGGTGGGAGAGGTGGCAGCGGTGATAACATCGAAGAAAATACCTGCAGGAGACGTGCGGAGAGGGGGATTACAAGATGCTACAAGATAGTCAACCATGCTATAGGATACTGAAAGATACCAGTTATACGATACTTTGAAATATGTTAAAACTATAATAAGCCAGAACAAGCTATCAGAGGCTACAAGGTACAGCGCATGTTGAAAAGCATGTCGCAGCTCCAGTTGAAAGCAACGCCCGCGATTACCTGCAGCAAGATTCAGCTTCCTTCTCGCTTTCGCAACTTCGCTTCCCAAATTCACTTCAGCCACAGACATCGAAGATGGGGTTTAGAGTTTAGGATTTGTCCGTATTCTAGGCGAGCTCAACGCCGGAAATACATAAACTGCGCACTTGGTCAATGCCGTAGGCTGACGGTGTCCGCCCGAGCTATATATGCACATGCTTCCAGTGAACTACTTATGCACTTGTTCAATGCCCAATCCACACATTCCGGAGCATACGTTTTTTATTTTCAGCATCTTCAAATCTATATTTTCTTTGTTTCAAACTAGGCTCCGACTCGCAAACATCGAGGATTGAGCCCTCGTTGGCTCGTCGTGTCACAACCAACACGCCACGCAGAAACATATTCTAGGAGGAGAATGACAGGGAGCAATGGCAAAATGACGGTGCGCGGCAACATCGGCTGGAAGGATGGTGCCGCTGAAGCAACTGCAACAGGACGGTCTACAATCCCATGTGTTCATTGAATTAATTACTGTTTTGTTGGTCGCAGATGATGCAGAATATCCACCATCATATTGTATGTCCTCCATCATGTCAACATGATCACACTTGCCATCAAAGAAAAATTCTCTCCAACGCGTTTTGAACGCGACTTCATCTGGAGTCATCTCTACCTTCGTCAGCACAGGGATTATTCGACCCACTCTTGTACTATATCCGGGGATTCCCTCTAAGGAACCTCTACTTAACGGAACGACGGGATCAGCACTGTAAAAGTAAATATTTGTTTATAAAACTTGTCTATATGCAGACACACACGGCATGGCTTAGCCCAAAGTGCGGCCAACTAGATTTTCCATGTTTCCAACTTGTCGCGAAAATAGTCAGTGCGAATCTGTTGAGATCAGGACGGCTGGCGGTCTGTGGTGTCTGTGGTGTCCAGGTGGAGCGCTCGTAATAGTCCTTGCAGAGGCCCGGTTCCTCCTTGTGCTCGCGGTTGAGCGCTAACTTTCCGACACGGAACTATGATAGTAATCTTCTGTCCCGCCACGCTGGCACATTGTAAATTGGTCCTGAAGCCCTATTCGCTTGTCCACAGCATACGTTAGGCTCTTAAGTCCTGGAACGGCTCCTGCGGCAGTTCCGCCGAGCTCGTCTGGACTTCCAGAGCCGTGCTCCACCGGCAGATAGTTCTGACAGCAGAGCGCCGCTTTGACACTGGTTAGACGTCTCATGCATTTGCATGGTACTTGAAAGCTGCTTGCCGGAAGATGAAACGTCCTAGGACGGAGCCTAAAGCGAAAAGTTCTGCGGCGTGTGCCCGCTGGCAACTTCTCCAAACAAGTTACCAGCAATATTCCACTTGTCTTAACAAACTGAAAGCACCAGCATATTCAAAGTCATATTTGCAGTATGGACTTTGGAGCATGCGACACTGGTGAACTCGTCTTGGGGCGGGCACTGGCACTCAAAAATCATAAGCATCAACACCAGGAGTTCCAAAAATGTGCAACGGCATCCTTATGCACGCAGTTTACACGTCTTCCCAGCATGGAAAGGAGCAGCAGCAGGTAGACTTGGTCTTCTCAGGTCAGGTGCTGTGCACATCTGCATGTAAGGAAGATGCGGAATAAAAAGAAAACCTTGTCGCAATCAAAGAGTTGGTCCAAACTGCCTTCCATTTTGTCTCCGCCTTGGCTCTGTGGCTCTCTCCTGCACTCGCCCAAAACGGAACGCTTCAGACGCAACACGCCTCAGAGAACCGGATCAAAACAAAGTTAACCAATACATTTTATGAGTTTTTGCGTCCTTGCAGCATTTGGCATCAGACCGTTCCGACAGATTCTTATTTGATTTAAATGGTGTTGTTAGCTTTAAGCCCCCGTACACCGAAAGTTTACCCTCCTTGGCTAAAGGTGGTTCCATCAGCGTCCTGGATCATGTCAGCAACGACATGCTTGGGCTGTTGGCTAGGCGGCAAAAATATTCTTGCATCTTCGGGACTGTCCCCACCAGGCTGCAACACAATGGCCGAACCATGAAGTCCGTGATGGTGACATCGCCAACGAGCTGACGCGACCCGCATTGCGCAAAACAGAAACCCGCCACGCGTCAGAGCGTTGTGCCCGGCAGCTCCAGGTCGTTGCGGCATCGAAGGTAGCGTGACACCGGCTTGATGTAGAGAGCTTGGGAGGGCATCGGCGTAAACTATGCATTTACCATTTGCGACTCGATGAAGGCCACAGCATCCCGAACCTGCGCCTGGCCGATTCAGGCAAAATCGTCACCCAAGCTAACCTCCAATCTTTCCGCAATATCCTCCATGTCAATCAGTCTTCCCTGCTCCTCTACGGATGCATTCGGTCGCTTTCGCGCCTGCTTGCGAAATGAAGAGTCTTCGTGCCTCCCGTGTTCGTGCTGTTGGAGACGTGACCCAGACCCAGCTCGAAGGTCTGCGTTCGCAAGCGCGGCATCTCTTTGATGTCGATCCGGCGGCCTGCCGAACCGGACTCGACGGAAGTGTTTTGGGGACACTTTCCCCATGCAGTCTGGAGTTGGTTCCTCTTGACGGGGGGCTTTGGCCAACTCATTCCGCACTTCGCTCATGTGACAACGAAGAAGAGTGAGTGATTGGAGGAATAAATGCATTTATCACGCTCCATCAAAGTTGGCAAATTTGGAGGCGCAATTGAATAGTTGCACCAGCGGCCGTCATAGCTGAATCAACGGCAGCATGCAGCAGTAGCAATAATGGTGGTGGTAGTGATGGTCGTGGTAGTTGTTGTAGTTCAGCAGCAGTGGTAGTGGTGGTGGTTGGTCGTGGTAAGTGGTCGTGGTCGCGGTCGGGGTCGTGGTCGTGGTCGTGGTAGTGGTAGTGGCAGTAGCAGTGCAGTAGCAATAGCAGTAGCAGTAGCAGTAGCACCAGTAGTAGCAGCAGCAGCGGCAGCAGCAGAAGCAGCAGGAGGAGCAATAGCGGTAGCGGTAGCTGTGGTGGTGACAAAAGCAGCAGCGGTAGCACTTAGCACTAGCAATGGCAGTAGCAATAGCAAAAACAATAGCAACAGCAACAGCAGCAGTAGTAGCTGCAGCAGTCCCACTTGTAGCATACGCCGCGATGCATACTCAGGGCATAGCGGCATAGTGCGCCCCCATTTGTCACGGTAGAAGAACTGTGTAGCAGTGTTGATAAGGCTTCTACAAAGTACTGGTGCAATTCTGTATGTGTATGGCTATGGAGGTTCCAGTGGCGAAGCCTGGCGGGAGGCGAAGTGGCTCGGAGAGCGGCTGCAGGTGAAATCTATCAGGCGCCCCGGTGCAGGGCTTGCTTGCCGGTGAGACGCCAGAAAGGCCAAATTAGCACCCTGGATGCAACAGATAACCTAAACCTTAAGTTCTGAACCTGACAAAACGGAGACCCTGAACCCTACACTCGAATCCCTAAACCCTAAACCGTAAACCCTAAACCCCAAACCTTACACTCTATACACCCGACTTGAAGAATGATCTCCGAGTTCCCGGAGGCTGTGTCAGGCTCCGCCTTCCTCGCCGTCCTCAGGCACGGCTGGGACCTTGGTTGAGCATAGTGGGCTTCGGGGTTTAGGGCTTTAGAGGTTTAGGGTTTAGGGTTCAGGGGTTTAGGGTTTAGGGGTTTAGGGGTTTTGGGGTTTAGGGGTTTAGGGCTGTGGGGCTGTAGGATCTTAGGGTTCAGGGGTAGAGGACTGAGGGCTCAGGGTCAACCAACCGAACCGAAGTCGGCAAGTCGACACACCTGTTGCGCTGGGTCCACAGGTGGTCAGTGCTCGATGCTCGTATGACGGGGATGCGCTTGCGATGCTACAAGACACGAGGCAGGAGTGTACGAGTAAGGCATGAAACTTAAACCCCAAATCCTAAACTCCAGCAGCGGTAAACCCTACGCACGAGAACCGTAAACATTCAAACCCTGCACCCGAAATCGTACAGCTTTAAGCTTCTATCCCTAGAACTCAAAACTCAAGTCCTTGGGACCGTAAACCCCAGACCATAAGACTCTAAACCGTGGACGCTTCAGCTCCCAACTCTACATCACACGGTTTAGAGCTTAGGGGTTGAGGGTTTAGGGTTTAGGCTTTAGATAGCTTCAGGGTGGCACGTGGGCATTCAGGCTGCGTAAAGTCCAGGCAGGGAAACACCTTACTTCTGAAACGGATAGCCACAACTTCATTCCGAGAGTCACACGGGCATCGCAACAAAGAAAACAGTATAGTACGAATATTCATACTAATGGGAATGGTTCTAGTCACAGGCTTCGTCATAATGGGCATTGCAACTCACTAGCGACACGTTGCGGATGATGCTGACATGATGATGATGATGATAATGAAGGTGGTGATGGTGATGATGGTTACGATGATGGTGATGATTACTATACAGAAACCTTGCTTAAAACATGACATAACAACAATAACAACCAGAAACACCTAGCCCTGCAACCCCATGTGAAGGCCATGCAACTCCACCCGCAAAGGCTGTAGTCTAGCAGCCTCTATTCAGAACCCACATATACTGGCGAATCAAGATCCTGAAGCCGAAAGCACTGAACCCTCACAGCGCAAAAAGAAAGCCTACACCCTGAACCCTAAACCCTAAACTCTAAACCTCAAGGCCCTTGCCTTAACCTTTGACCCCCGACCCTAACCTCTTCAACCCTACGTTGGCCATTGACTCCTAAACGCTGAAATTGCTCAACAGGTCAAGCGCCGAAACTAAACCTTGTACCAACCCTTCTAGGAACCCCGGTAGACCCCGTTTCAAGGACTTCTTTAAAGGAGCACGCAACCCCTAAACCTTTCCTGAAAGGTTTGAAAAGGTCAAGGGGCCAAGGACTTGTGCACCACAAAACGGGCGGAATGGAGCAGGGAGAGCTGAAAGGTAAGAAGCAACACGACGAAGGCACCTGCGGCTGTCGGGTTTAGGTGTTAGGGTGTAGGGTTGATAGAGTTTGGGGTTCAGGGTTTAGGGTTTGAGTGGGGTTTGGGGTTTGGGGTTTACGGTTTAGGGTTTGAGTGTCTTTTTCTGGTTTAGGGCTTTGCAGGTTTAGAGTTTGCGTGGGTTTTTGCTGTAGGGTTATAGTGAACTCCAGAAAGTTAGAACATCGATTTAGGATGATTCATGCTGGGATTCCCTTCACTTTACTTTAAGGGCATGAGGCTAATGATGTTCCAACTTTCTGGCTTCTACTGTAGGGGTTTAGGGTTCAATGGGTTCAACTAGAGTTTTCCTACAGAGGTGTCTATCATGAGTTTCTATAAAGGGTTGAACTCAGGGCTGGGTAGAGAGGCTCCAATTTAAGTGGACTAGGGTTCGGCGGAAAATAACATCGGATAATTATAGGGATCCATCCCTACAGTAACCCCAAGTATGGGGACCTGGAACACTACTTATAAGCTACTTGCTTAAGCTCCCCATGCTACTTTAGGTGTGGCTCACAGGATCGAGTTGTATAGTGTCTTGGCGTATTCTAAGGTTTTGTCAAAGGCATCTACGGCCTTGAGAAGGGTTTCATGAGACTTCTACAAGATGCCAGGTGTCTTTAAGCGTCTTACGGCTGAAGCTGAATCCCTCAACCAAAACATCCCAAAACTGACCTCCAAGCCTATTATAAACCCTAAACCCCTAAACCCTACACAGTTCAACCAAGTAGCCGCTGCTGAAGAGGCAGTAGACCGGGATCCAGGACTCCGGATCATGCAAGTACACTGTCAGAACACCTCGGCAGTTCTCAGAACTAGGATCCCCTTTAGGGTCCTTTTTATGATGGTGCCCTACGATCTTGGGGACCTTGCAAGGGGCCCTAATTTAGTGAACTACCCACCTGAAAAACACTTCGGGCGTTTGAGGCCTTGGTTTTGGCGTTCGAGGATTTGGGTCAGCGTTTTAGTGGCTTCCGCTTTAGGGCTTTATGACACGGTTCATGGTTCAGGGTTGGGAGTTGGTGAAGGGTTTAGGCTTTAGCATTTAGGGTCTAGAGTCTAGGGATTATGTAGGGTGATGGATGGGGTCTGGATATTCGGGCTTTTCAATTTTTGAGGTTTAGAACTATTTTTGCGAGGCGGTTGAAGGATCCATGCTGGAGTTTACTGAACCTCTGGATGCACATGCATAACTTATGCCCTCCCCCAAAAAAGCGCGATCCCTCAAACTGTCATTAACCAGCTTGTGACTGATTGCTGTATACATGGGTAGTTGTCAAAATTAGGGTCCCTTTTTGGGTACCCTAAACATTAGGTGCCGTATTATAATAGGGACGCAAAAAGGGACCATACTTTGGACAACCACCCATAACCCTAAACCATTTATTCCCATCGGTCGTCCCGGGGTTCGGGTTGAGGTTTTTTCAGGGTTTGGGGTTTAAGGCTTTGGGATTAGGGGGTTTAAGGGTTTAGGGCTTCGGGCTTAAGGATTACGGCTTGGGGTTTAGGGTTTAGGCTTGAAAGCGCAGGTTTAGGCGCAGTTCTTAGGCTTCATGGTCTATGGTTTAGGGCTTTTCGAAGCGCGGCGGGTCGAAAGGGCTGCCTCGTGGCTCCTGTTTGGGGCACTCCAAACCGCTTTAGGGTGTTTGCTTAAGGGTTTAGGCTTTAGGGCTTAGGGTTTAGGATTTAGGGTTTAGGGTTTAGGATTGGCTCGAACTCCCCTGAATCTAGATGCCTCAATATTGGGGAACAGTATCCCCTTATAGTCCCCAATATCACTACAGGATAACATGCCCCAAAGCTTGGGTTTCCGGGTTGGCCCCTGGAGCCGTAACTACTAAGCACTTAACCCGGAAAGCCACGAAAGAAGCGGATAACCAAGTGTACAATAAACTCCCGCAAAAAAGCCACAAATCGAATGTTAAGCCCCTCAACAACAAAACCGAGGCAGTGACCGCAAGCCATCGTGAGAAAGGTGAACAGCTTCAGGTCCTACCAGATGAGATCAGCGTTGCACTAAACTAGGGTGCCGCTTCGGATAATCTAGGAATCTAAGATCCTTAAGAATCATCAGACTTGAGAACATTCCGAAGTCAATGACAGGTAGTTTGAGAAAGGGTAAGACGGTCTAGGGTTGAGCACGATAGGAGCACCAACTACGGGGTATGGGCTCTAAACCCTAAATCCTGAACCCTGAACTCTCAAACCACTGATCCCGAAAGCCTAAACTCTCGAACTTAACGCCTGACCACCCCAAGGCGTTACAGCAGGGTTGCTGTTACCGCGGGGCCTACGTTTTCTGCATGGACAACCCTAACCTGGCGCAAGCTATGCTTCCACCACCCGCAGTTGAAGGATCAGGGAACTCAGCAACACAAGTAGGGTTGTAAGTCCCGTAATTGGGTATACAGCACTTGCAGCCTTACTTACTCACACCCCTGATCCTAGACCGTTACCAAACTTCCTATATATCCTGTAAGTCAACGTTGTTAACTCTTCTAGATCCTCTACTTAGAACCTTGTAAACCGCTTATAAAATCCTACATAACCTATGTACGAAGTCCCCTCACTCCCTGACTCTATACAACCTATGTACCGAGGTCGCCTGAGTCTTCAAATAGCATCCGAAAGCCCTGAAACGGTCTCCCAAAACTTCCCATAGTCTCCCACGGGGTTTTGTTTTTCATTAATCAAGGTCTTACGCTTTCGGTTTAGGGTTGGACACCTAGGGTGTAGGGTTCACGCTCTAAGTTTTAGGTTCTGGGTTGTCTGTTTTAGGATTTAGGGCTTTAGGGCTTTGGGGCTTAAGGCTTAAGGCCCAGATGTCTCAAAATGCAACCCCTGAACTCTGACCCCGCTTGAACCCCAAAATCCTTCTTCCGGAAGCAGCTCTGAAACCGCCTGAAGCCTGACCCAAACAGCCCGATACCTCCGGACTCTGAGACGTTACAACTACTGCCTACTACTACTACTACTACTCCACTACCACTACCAGTACCACTTCCATGTCATCGCCGACTGGCACTAGCACCACCACTAACTCGACGTCGCTGACGACGAAAATGACGACGACAGTGATGACGACGAGTACTACCAGGACGACTCACATCGGTCCTGGACAAGGACCGTCATCTTGCGCTCAACGTAGGGGGGATGCAACATGGAATTCCTCAGTTGAAACATCCACTGCTTCGGGCTCCGAGGTTTCGGACCAGCTTTCTGGCCGCAGCTGGAGAGGGTTTAGGATTCGACTTGCATTCTTCGCGTCAGCAGCAGCGGCAGCGGCCGAGCAAAACCCAACGGCAGCAACAACAACCAGAAGAACAAGAAGAAGCACCACCATGACGGCTATGGCGACAACAACCACAACCAGAATGACGACGACCGGGCTCTATTTGCATGACATCAGGCGCAGGGGTATCTATGCTGATTTCGTGCTTGGCACAGGTGCTATTATTAAGAAGTATGGGTGTTCTTGAGGGCCGTACCTTTTCTGAGTCCCTTGCTCTTGAAGTGAAGGGGGCCTTTATGGTTCAGGGTTTAGGGTGCATTTAAAGGATCATGGGACTTAGTAGCTAGGGTTATAAGTAAGGTAACTATACTTGTAGCCTTATAGCTACTTGTAGCCCCAATTAAGGTACTTATAACCTCACTTACTAGGTCCCATGATCCTCCAAGTAGGCTATCTTGTCTTCATTCTACGGTGAGACCCGTCAAGCTTGTCGAGGTCCGCGTATTTGTGGTCCCTGAGTACGGGCCCCAAATTTTTGAACAAGGAAGCCTAAACCAAAAGCAGCGTTTTGGCCGAGACTCAGCCACATCACGAAACCTCAGAAGTTTCAGGAACGGGGCGACTTCTACTCTTCAGTTCAATAGCCGGTGAATTATAGCTAGATCCTACTGAATGAAGTTATCTTACGGCTGCTTTAAGGCACACTACCATGCGAGGCCGGGCGTCTGGCGCCGCGGGGGTAGGGTCTGGATAGTCTCTACGCCTGTAACCTCTCTGTTGGGGCAGGGAAGAATCGCTCAAATACCCTGTTTAGAGTTTGGGGTTTCGGCTTTTTTGAGCTTAGGGCTTTGGGAATTTGAGGTTTTGGGGTGTTCAAGATTGCAAAGGTCGCAAAAAGAGTCTTTCAACTTTTCCCCAAAGATTCGTTCAACTCGCCCCAGCGGATTCCCTAAACCCCAAGCCCTGAAACCCTAAACCCCAAACAGTAGTAGAAGACACCGGAGTTGAAAGACTATTGGTTGAGAGACGCGCCAGAAGTTGATGAATCGGGCTTAGACCGTTCAAGATTCAGGTTTATGAGAATCAGTCCATCGAGGTAATAGTGATAGTAATTACTAACTATCCAGACCCTTATCCCGGAACCCCACGAAAACCCTATCTCGGAACCCCGAAACGACCAAAGCATCCTTGTCCGAAGCTCATAGAACTCCATGGGAGCCCTTGCAGGACTCTAAAGTAACCCCTAAAGAGTCCGACTCTCTGCACCGCATGGATTCAACCCTGGAATAAATACCAAAATCCTAAGCCCGAAATGAGCCAGACGGTCATACTGTTTGGAAGGCACCAATCAGAGTCACGGAGATCATCTCGATGAGGGGAGATGGCGCAAGAAGAATCGTGACCTAATTGTTCGAGATCTTCGAGTCTCTTTACGGCTCAGAGTTTATGAGGCTTTAGGCCTTTAGGGTTTAGAGTTCCGGATCTTTGGGTTTAGGGTTTTGGGGTTCAGAGTTTAGGGGTTTAGGGCTTAGGGTGTCGGGTTTAGGAAAGGGTCCTAAAGGGAGCTATGGGGGTTCAGGACCGCGGGGGTGCTTGGCGAGGTATGGGCAGAGACGATACCCGGTGTCATGGTCAAGTGAGAGAGAGGACTCACATCAGCCCAGAACGAAGTGTGGCACGGGCCCAGTAGAGTAGGATTCGTATTTCAAGGACCCCCGGAGCAAGTCTCCCTCGACACCTTCTGTATACCTGATTGCAGGCATTTTGGAGTCTCTGGGTTGACCCGACCTCCCAAAACTCGAAACCCTAAGCCCTACCCATCCTAGTTCATGGTTGGGATAGGATTAAACATGTACATTTTTATTCCTTATTGGGTTTAAGTACCCATAAAAATGTAAAATGTTACCCAACTATGACAAAGTATCTAGATGCGAAGCTCTACGCACGACTGCTGCTGTGGGGAGATCGAGGTTCTAGCCTTCGGCGGGCCTTAAACCCCAACGCTGAACCCTGCAGGCCGGCTTTGGAGGTCTAATATAGGGGCCGGAATAATTACCTGCACTATTTTGTGGGTTCCTTATTAGAGTTATAGTATAACGGGCCCCGAAACCCTATTCTACTCATTATTTTTTTTACTAAGGCCCCTAATATAGAACCCTATTGAAGATCCCTTATAGACGCCTTTAAAGGAAGTTCAAGGAAGCCTATTCTAATTATTGATTCTAATTATGAAGACCCCTATATTAAGTGCCGGGTTTTAGAGCTGAGGCTTCTCTGCTCAAAACAGGGGAAGCCTGGAGAACGCAAGTAAGGACGCTAATATAAGGGCCTTAATAATTAGCATAGGGTTTCGGGGTATGATCTACTGTAACTGTAATAAGGAACCCCCAAAAGAGTATAGGTAATTATTCAGGCCCCTATAGTAATTATCATGCCCATCCCATGGAAGAAGCAGCAATACGTGCAACGGGCGCCAGAATGAAATGGTCATAACAGCGATGAGAGAGTTAGCGCGAGTTCGAAACATTATGACACTTCAAGAATCAATGACAAGAGTGCCACACTACACGCAATCAGAACAGAACTTTGGCAAAATGCAGCCGGGAGTTCGAGCAAACCAGGAAGCCCAACATAGACCCCGAATAGCTTGATCCGCGATATCGAAAAACTTCTAGCTTGCAGAAGCCCCACACCCAAGTACAGCCCCGTACCCCAAACCCCAAACCCTAAACCCCAAAGCAAAGCTGGCAAGGGGCCACAGGCAACAAAATCTTCGCGATCAACTCCAACAGGTTTGTGCGGAAGACCTTTCCGAGCCCCAAGGGCTTCTTCGGGGCTCCTAAACCCTAGACCCTCCTGTAACCCTAAACCCTAGAACCCTAAAACCCTAAAACCCTAAACCCTATAAGCCTCAGCCCTAAACCCTAAACCCTAGAACCCTCAAACCTCAAGTCTATAACCTAAACCCTAAACCCTAAACCCTAAACCCTAAACCCCTAAACCCCTAAACCCCTAAACCCTAAACCATAGCCTACAGCCGAGCTTAGGAATCAGGGTTTTGGTTTCGGGCCGCCCAGGGCTTCAAAGGTGTAGGAGCTCAAGGTTTACGGCCTGCGGGGGTTCAGGGTTCAAGGCTTTCCGTGTTTCAGGTTTAGTGAAAGTCCCCTACAACCCTAAACCCTGAACTGTAAGGTGAAGTCCCCTAAACCCTAAACCCTAAACCCTAAGGCGCCCAGCAAGGAGATCGGGGTCCAGAGTGCGGAACTTCAATGTCTGAGGATACATGGGAGCTAAGGAGCAGATAAGCCGGAACTGTCCTGTACCCTAAAACCCTAAACCCTAAACTGCAAGGTGAAGTCCCCTAAACCCTAAACCCTAAACCGTAAGAAGCCCTCAACCCTCCCTGCTTGAGGGAGCTCTCTGCGGGGAGTTAAAGGTATACGCCTCAAGTAAAGGCAGGGGGAAACTGGGTTCGCGGGATTCTAGGCTGCCTTGATATAGAAGCCGGAACAACTACTAAGACCATTCCTCAGGGGTTCTATGATAGTTGTAGTAAATCAAAAACACCCTAAACCCTATTCTAACTGATAAGTCTCTTATCCTAAGCCCTTATAGTAACCCTGATATAAAGCCCTCTAAGACGAAGCCTAGTCTGATTATTATTATCTTTGTCACTATCATTATTATCATTATCATTATTGCCTCTTTGCTACTCGTCTGAACTGCAGCAACGAAGTGCTAAAGTAGCACAGGACAACTGCGGCGACAAGGTGATCCCCAGTGGGGTTTAGCGGTTCGGGTTTTGAAGACGATCTCCGCCACTGTCGGTATACTAGCACATTAGCACCTCGGGTTGCAGGCTTAGGGTTTAGGGTTTACGCCTTTACGCATCAGGGTTCTACACCAAAGTTGTCACCCAACCAATGAGAGGAGAAAGTTTGGGGGTTCATGGCCCCAATATCCTAACTTAATGACAATTGAGGAGGCTGCACTGAAACTAGGTTGCCAATTTCTCAGACTCCTGAAAGGATTACCAAAGAAGCCAGAAACATCAATGTCCTAGTCCCAAATCCTACCCTAAACCCCAAACTCTAAACCGTGATGCTAAGCCCAAAACCCTGGGGCCTAAACCAGCGCTGAACCTTAAACCCTAAGCCCAAAACCCTAAACCCAAAACCACCCGGCCTCACGTGGGTTCGGATGGAGAAAGGCCAAGTGCAAGTCGGTTGCCGAACGCTCGGCGGCCTGCGAACATGAAATCTGGTCTCTCTGGGATGCTGCAGGCTAATGTAGGGGCCTTAATAATTAGAATGTGGTTTTAGGGGTTCCTTATTATAGTTATAGTAATAGTCTAATACACCCCCAAATCCTAGTCTAATTATTAAGGCCCCTACATTACTATAGCCTAGAGGGTTCAAGGGTTTATGCTTCGGGGGTTTGAGGGTTTAGGGTTCCGCGGTTTCGGGATAGGGATTACCTCAGGCGTAGGATTGTCATAGGGTTAATGTGGTTTCACAAGGTCTTGTCGTTTCGTTAACGTTTTCTCCAGGGTTTTATCGGTTTTTCAGGAGACTTCGTGGGCCTACGGCTTTAGGGTTTTATTGGGCCTGGACGGGCCTAGGAGACTCTATGGGCTTGATGGTCTAAGTGTCTGAAAAAGCTTGTCCTGCGGCGTTCTAGGGTTTAGGCCTCAGGACTCAGCGCGCCGATTGCCAACTGTGAACTTGGTTTAGGGTTTAGGGTAACAGAGTTGAGGGTTTAGGGTTAAGGGTTTCGTTGCCTGCTACAGATATGTACTTCAAAAATGGGTGTACACTTTACGCACCATATCTTGCTTCCACCTGACGCCCAGAAGTCTAGCATCCCGGAACTCACAGGCAATTGACAAAAGCTTCCAAGGCTTATGCATCGATTGAAGGCCTCAGAGTTTGCGGAGCTTTGATAGACGCGCCTTCCACCAGGTGTTGTCCTTCTCCCAAACTCGCCAGTCGAAGAGGATGCTAGATGGCACCTCAAAGCTACACTGAGAGAACCTAAAGACCGGGTGATGCGGCGGTCGGATTCGTGGGTATCAGTGAAGACGGTCATCATGTCATCGGCACCGCTCACCCAGACGCAGCCAGCAATTTCTGTTCCGTCATCAACATCACCATTATCGTCATCACCGCGACCATTCTATCAATGTAGCCTCAACACCTCATCATCACCGTCAACCTCGTCACCCTGGGATTTCTTGTCCTGGCCATCATCTTCATCAACGCTGCCATCACCCTCAGAAATCGTCGTCACCATTATCGGACACCTGACCTTAAAGCCTAAACCTTAAAGCCTAAACCCAAACCCTGTAGCTAAACCCGAAACCCTAAACCCTCAAGCCCAAGCCTGCCTAAACCCTAAAGCCTAAACCCTGAACCCTCGAGCCTGGCCATCGATACGTAGACTCGGTTGCAGAACTGGGTGCAGCTTCGTGGAAAAATGAATCCCTGTCAAAAAAGCACTCGAGCAGTATAATCCCAAAGCTTTCCAAGTTCAAGAGGACCGGATATGGTACTGAGCATGGGCTTAAGCTTCAGGGCATGGGTGCCTCGATGTTCAACGAAACTCTGCCCTTGCTCAGATCCAACCTCGCTCAGATCCAACGACTGCATGTCCAGTCAAAGCCCATGTTCAACCCAGATTTACTACGACATACGGTCTGAATAATTGGGACTACCATTCCCTTCTGGCCCATAACTATGCCATATATTTATGATAGTATATAAATATCCCCAAAACTAATTGTTCATACGCTGCCAGTGCACTTGCTTCTCAAAACAAGTCTTTTCGAAACTCCCATTGCAAGGGCTGGTATCTGCGCAACAAACTGTTGTATATGTAAGCAAAGAAACTCGCATGCGAGGCGGAAGCCAACCATACACCCCAAGCCCCGAAACCTAAAGCCTAAACCCTAAACCCTGAAGCCCTGAACCGTAAAACCCTGAACCCTAAGCCCTAAAGCCCTTAGCTCGAATAGACCAGCACTCCCCTGAGAGCCCAATACCCCTTAATTAAGGAATATAGCTTAAATCATAATATGAACCCCCCTATGGTTTAAGCTATATTCCTTAATTAACCCTAAACCCTAAACCCTAAACCCTAAACCCTAAGGGGTATTGGGCTCTCTCGGGGTCCCCTGGGGCTGAGGCGTAGTGTGCATCGCCGGCGCAAACGGCGTAGGGCACTAGCGTGTACTCGGAGCTGCAAGATGCTTCAGTGTCGTTTAGGGTTTAGGGTTTAGGGGTTTCGGGGTTTAGGGTTGAGGGTTTTTGGGGTTTAGGGTTTTTGGGGTTTAGGGATAAGGGTTTAGGGAGTTGTTTAGGGTTTAGGGTTTGGGGGTTTAGGGTTTAGGGTCTAGGGCTTTAGGGTTGCAGGATGCTTCGGTGCCATCCAAGCTTATGGCCTTTGATGGGTGTTTAGATGGTTTTGGGTCTTGGCAGTTTATCTGTTGTTTTTTCTCTTTGGGTTTGCTTGTTTGTTGAACTGCTTATTATTTGTTTCGTACATCTTTTGGGTTTGCTTGTTTGTTGAACTCCTGAATCCGGCTGCACGACCATCCCTGCCACGAGAAGTTCGCTTGACCAGGGGACCGGAGGGAAAGCCCTGTTCGCCCTCCCCCCCGGTCTAGGATTTAAGAGTTCAGAGTTTGGGGGCCACGTCATAAGTTTGGGGTTTACCTCGATCCTACAAAATCCTACTTTCAATGTATGACCCAGAAATACGAAGGCATTTAACCCTGAAACGACTAACCTGGACCGTAGCTCATATAGGTGTTTAGGCCTTAAGCATCAAGCTCCGTTATTCATCAACCATCAACCCGGAACCCTAAATCCCAAAAGTCTTAAGCCCCGAACCCCTAAACCCCAAAAATCCCCGAACCTGGAACCCCAAGACCCCTAAACCTTGAACCCTAAATTCCGAAACCACGAACACGAGTACGCTGAACCGAGAATCGCAGAAGAAGGGGAGGATGAGGCCAATCGCGCACCTCGTCGGGAATTGGGGTCTTAAGGTTTTCGGGATTCGCATTGCCAACCCTAAACCCTAAACCCTAAACTCTATGATGCGCCCCCAGAGTCCCCAAAAAACATATAACGCTATACTCTTATACAGCTATACACTCAAAACACATCCTTTTCCAATCCTTAGGGTTTCAGCATTAGACAAGGATGTTTCTTTGGAGTGTGTGATAGTATAGCTGTTTAGGGTTTGAGCTTCCGAAGCTCAGGGTCGTAGGAGTTCAGTGATCAAACCCCAACCCTAAGTAAAGCCCAAACCCAAAAGTTCAAGGCTTTGGTGAAGCTTTTTTGGTTGTTAAGGCAAAGGCGGCTTGCTTGTGTGTGGCACCCAAAGCCAAATGATCTTCAGGGCTGTACCCGTTTAATATAGGGGCCTCAATCATTAGAGTAGGGTTCTTTCTAGGGTCTATAGGGGTCACTATGAGGGCTACTATAAGGGTTTACTGTAGCGTTTGGAGCAAAGCCGGCTTTTTGGGGCCTTTGGGCTGGCACACAGAAGCTCAACGCGCTGCGGCCCCAAACCCGCATGCTGACGCCCTAAACTTCCTGCATACTTGCATCTCAAACTCGAGCGCATCAGCCGCTGGATCCTAAACTCTGTGCAGCCACGGCGCAGGAGAATCGTATGGTTGCCTTTGAAGCACATCACCTTTGACACTTTGATGGTGATCATGAACCCCTAAACTCTAAACCCCAAACCCTAAACCCTAACCCTAAGCTCCAACCTGACAAGGACGGTGATGATGATGGCAATAATGGGCTCCCGGGTAGCTTTTTTTGCGGTTAGCAGGTCCAGGGTCCTTTGAATCAACCTTATTGGGGTTTAGGCGTCGAGGATTGAGGGTTTAAGGACCCTAAACCCTAAAGCCTGAACCCTAAACCCTAAACCGCTTGTTTCGGAGGTGTTCTTCGGCCTTCGGCTTTCCTGTTTAGGGGCTTGGGATACCTTGGTCAGGGTTTAGGGCCTCGGGTAGCCAGAGAGCCCAATACCCCTTAATTCAGGAATATACCTTGCACCACAAGGGGCTTCATACTGTTGATGGACAAAATCCTGCATGACCCACTATAAGGAATATACCATAATTCCCACAGTTTAGGGTACTTAAAGTAATGCAGGATTTTGTCCATCAACAGTATTATGATTTAAGCTATATTCCTTAGTTAAGGGGTATTGGGCTCTCTGGGTAGGGAAGCAGGGGTCTTCGGTCTTTTCGTGTTTGTTCAAGACTTGGTTGTTTTGGAAGCGGCAGGGTCTATTCGTAAAACTAGCAACACGCAGGGGCCGTTGTCCGACCCCAAACCGAGTTAAGTTATAGGGCGGCTAGGGTTTGCATCCAAACCGTCTGCTCCGCACCCAAAACTTGCCACACACACTTCAATCCATCTTCAGCTCACTCTCAAGCCTACAGCGAAAGTCCTCCATCGGCACAACCCTAAACCCCAAAAACGCTAAGACCATGAACGCCAAGCCAGGTAGCATCTGGAGCAGATGCCAAGTAGATAGTGTTGCTTGGGTTGCCGGTCCTGAGAATCGAGCCACGATCTGCAAGACGTCCGAGACTTTTAGCACGAAACACAATCGGCTTTTCCGTTCCGGGACAGTTTTACGCTGCCTGGTAATTCAAGCCATAGACAAGACTAACATACCGAAAAATGAATACAGAAGTTAGCGCAGACTTGCAACAGGAACACTGGGAGAAGATGTAAGGGGACTGGGAAGGCACGCCGCATAGTCACACCCAGCAAAGCCCCTTACATCCTCAAAACCTCCACCCCAAGAATCTGAACAGCACAGTGCCCGCAACTGGGTTTTACTAGGAAGTATTCCTGAACCCTTGGATTTTCAAAACCCCAAAACGCCCTCAAAAGGGAACCTTCACATTATTCCCTAAACCCTAAACCGTACAAATTCTTCTCCAAGGTGCAAGATCTCCGTCCAGGGAGTATCATCTGGCCTGCTCGGCGGCTTAGGGGACTTAGGAAATATGGGGTTACTTGAACTTGGTTGTAGTTTTGGGGCCCTAAAAGTATTTAATTTATGAATAGGCACTCTACAGGATCCATAAGGGAAATTTTAAAGGTTCCCAAAGTGCCACCTAGTGAAGGATCAAGGCACTCCGTAAGGTTCAATGTGAGAGTTCAGAAGGGCCTTCACAGGTTGAAACCAAGACATCAGAGCATCCGTAAAGCCTGGAGCACAACATAAGTCTTAGATAATCAGAACATAGGCCATAAGCCTTAAGCCTGAAAAGCTCCAAAGCAAGGAACTCGCATGCACACTTCTGGTGAATAAACGCACTGTCTTTGTGGGCCGTAATCTTAGTAGGGAAAGAAGGCCCAAGGCCATGAGGCCAATATCTCCTAAACAAAACATGTTCCTGAAATTATAGAGGGATCCTATGGAGGTCTAGGGTTTAGGGTTTAGGATTTAGGGTTTAGGGTTTAGGGTTTAGGGTTTAGGATTAAGGGGGCCCTGTAGGCTGCAGAGTTGTAGGGTGTAGGATGGTAGAGCTCCCTGCCAAAGCCTGAAGCCTCAATCCTTGATTCACCCCCAAGCCCCAAGCCCCCTCAAGGTTTATAGTAGAAGCCAGAAAGTTGGAACATCAGTAGCCTCATGCCCTTAAAGTAAAGTAAAGGGAATCCCAGCATGAATCATCCTAAATCGATGTTCCAACTTTCTGGGGTTCACTATANGTAGAAGCCAGAAAGTTGGAACATCAGTAGCCTCATGCCCTTAAAGTAAAGTAAAGGGAATCCCAGCATGAATCATCCTAAATCGATGTTCCAACTTTCTGGGGTTCACTATAGGGTTTCGGGAGTAAGGATTAGGGATCAGGGTTTAGGGCCCAGGAAAAGCGGAACCCCTGACTTCATCCTCCAAATCTTAAACCCTGCCATAATGCCAAGTCCTAAACCGCGCAGGTTCCAGGACTCTGCAGAGGTTTAGGATGTAATTTAGGGTGCAGGCTTTAGGGTTTAGGGTTTAGGGTTTAGGGTTTAGGGTTTAGGGTTCAGGGCTTAGGGTTTGGGGTTTAGGGTTTAGGGTTTAGGGCTTGGGGAGGGCCCTGGCCACCTGGCCTGACGCAGTTGATGGACTCAGCAATCGATTGGCAAATGGGGACGACCAGCACCGTGGACAACAGCTGCATGAGAAGATACCTCGAAAGGAATTGAGAAGCTGAAAACAAAACCCTAAACCCTACCGGAAACCGCAAAATTCCTAGATCATAAAGCCCAAACCTGCTACCCAACACCACAAAAGCTCCGAAGCACCGATTGGCATAACACGTGCGGTGCTAATGTATGTTGAGGTGCCTTCACATTTGCGCTTGAGGACAAGGCATCGGGTTTGCCCTTCATCGGGTTTCTAAGACCCCAAGAAGGCATGCTTTTTCTGAAGAACTTGGCTGTAGAAATTGTGCCTTCCAGAGCGTGAGGCTTTAAGTTGATCGGTTTCCGGCTCAGCGCACCGAACTCACTGAAACAGGATCACCGCCACCACCCTAAACCCTCAAGCCTAAACCCCTCCTATAGCCCAAACCCTAAACCCCAAACCCTTAACCTCAAACCACCACACGATCTCGCAAGTGGCATTACCCAGGTTGCCCACCAACGCCATCAGAATAAAGGGTTTGGGGGTTTAGGGTTCAGGGGTTCGGGAGTTTAGGGGTTTAGGGGCACCCTTTCTGCGGATACTTAGGGTGTTGTGGGTGTTTCGGGTTTAGGGTTTTGTAACATTACTTGAAAACAAAACGGCATAAGGGTACTACTGAGGGATCTGGTAAGCCGCCTGAACCCCGACCCCCTAGAACGTAAACCCGAAACTCTAAACTCACCCCAACAGCCACCTACTGGTGCTATCTCCTTAGGGCTCCGTGCTCTAAGCATACTATTGGATATCCCGAACCCCTATCCCAAACCACTGCTGGCCCAAACACACGCCGGAAGTGAAGGCCTTTGCCATCCTAGGAAGGCGACAAAGCAGGTACTTGAAGGGGCAGGGGACTTAGTAAGCAGGTTATAAGTAGAGTTATAAGTGCCCTAAATGGAGATACCCTAATTATAACCCTACTTACAGTAGATGCCAGAAAGTTGGAACATGGCTTGAGGAGGATTAGTGCTAGGATCCCTTATACTTTACCTTAAGGCCATGAGGATAGTGATGTTCCAACTTTCTGGCTTCTACTATATAACCGACTTACTAAGTCCCCTGCCCCTTCAAGCAGGGCTCTGAGCTCAAGATTGAGGATTTCTGGGTTTTGGGCTGAGGCCGACATTTCGGAAAGCTTAGGGTTGCTTGGGGTTTCGGGCTTAGGGCCCGGAGTTTTAGGGTGAGGGCGTTAGACTTGCGGTTCAGGGTTCAGGGTTGAGGGTTGAGGGTTCAGGGTTTAGGGTTGGGGATTGAGGGTTCAGGGTTTAGGGTTGGGGATTGGGGGTTGAGGGTTCAGGGTTTAGGGTTTAGGGTTGGGGGTTGAGGGTTCAGGGTTTAGGGTTTAGGGTTGGGGGTTGAGGGTTCAGGGTTTAGGGTTCAGGGTTGAGGGTTGAGGGTTCAGGGTTTAGGGTTTAGGGTTGAGGGTTGGGGATTGAGGGTTGAGGGTTCAGGGTTTAGGGTTTAGGGTTGAGGGTTCAGGGTTTAGGGTTTAGGTTTGGGGGTTGAGGGTTCAGGGTTTAGGGTTTACTGTAGGGTTGAGGGTTGAGGGTTCAGGATTTAGGGTTTAGGGTTGAGGGTTGAGGGTTTAGGGTTGAGGGTTTAGGGTTGAGGGTTTAGGGTTAGGGCTTGCGTTCCTTTTTCAAACTGCTGTACACTGTATGAGGGGAGGGCAGGGCGCGGCGCAGAGCTGCATCTTGCAGATGGGGGTCTGGTTTTAGGGGTTCAAAAGTTAAGGGCGTTAGGGTTTGTATTGGGGCTCAAATTCGGGTTGATCTTAGGGGTTGATTGGGTTTATATTAGGATATATACCGGGGCTCAGGATGTAGGGGCTCGAGGTTTCACGGGGTGGTGAACTACTCCTCTGCTTCTTTGTAGGCATCCTAGAACGATCGAGCCTCCATCGTTGGCTTCCCTAAACCCTAAACTGTTGATTTTTGGGGCTGGGTCTTGTAAGATTACAGGCCGAAATACTTTGTCAACGGCCGTTATAGGAGCCTCACTGATTACCCATACTATTCTGGGGTTCCTTATTATAAGCGTAGTATAATATACCCCAAAACCTATTCTAGTTATTAAGGGCCCTCTATTATAATGTTTGGTAGGTTCAGCAAGGCTCATAGAGGGCTCTGAACGTTGAGAGTTATGGCTTCGTTGTGCAGGCTGGAATGGCAGGTTCACGGTTTGGGGAGTTTGTATCAAACACACTTAGTCAGGAAGCTCTGTCGGAAATAGCCAATTAACCAACTCTTTGATGCTCTGCCTGCGCAACTCTTAACCCCAAAATCCCACAATCTCAAACCACACCAGAAACCGGCCCACTTTCCACTCACCGACCCACAGACTACAGCCTACAGTAAAACCCCAAACCCGACGTGGGAGCCTGAGAAACAGCAGGACCTCAGAATCCTTGAGTGGCAGAAACCTGAAAAAAAAACTCACCCTAAACCCTAAACCGATCCCCACATTTCCGAAACCTTCAGTAGTACCCCGTGGTATCAAAGCAAAGCAGCTTCAGGAAGAAGTGCATAAGCCTTGCAAAACAAGCTGGCGGCTATACTGAAAACCCTCAATCCCAACTATGCCCTTAAACCCCAAAATCTCAACCCTAAACCCCAAGCCCTAAACCCTAAACAAGAGCGGAGCCATAGGGTTTTGGGGCCAATTATGCTATAAGTATAATAAGGAACCCCCAGAAAAGTATTGGAAATTATTTAGGCCCCTATAGTAGGGCTTTCGGGTTTGGGTTTTGAGGTTTCGACGAGGTTGATGGTTGAGGGTTTAGGGTTCGAGGCTTGCGGTTCAGGGTTTAGGGCTCAGGCTCTAATCTGGAAGCCCTGCACCGGGCACACCGGTATGCTCGAAAGCTGAGATGAGGGTGCAGTATTCACGGTTTAGGGTGTAGCGCAGGGTTCAGGGCCAAGGCATAGGGTTCAGGGTTTTGGGTAACCCTAAACCATAAAACCTGTTGTCCAGCATCCCGGCAAAACCGCTGCAAACCGTGTTGTTAAGGGTTCCGAGTTCGGGCTGTGCTTGCCTCGCGAGCATCCCGCAGAATCATGACAAGGCCAAACAAAGAGTGTCAGAATCTGAATCAAGAACATCTATAGCAGAAAAAACGACCCTGAGAAACCCCATGCCCTAGGTTCGTGGTTTTGATGTTCAGGTTTCAAGGTTTGGGAGGAATGGAGGGGTAGTGGGGCTGACATGCGCGAACATATGGGAGTTTCCGAAAATTCGGAGTACCTTATTTTGGTGTCCTTAAAGTAAGGATCCTACTATTTAGGGTACTTTATTAGGGTCCCCTATTTCCGGAAACTCCCATATGAATACCCAGATTAGGATGTAGCTCGCGGCTTTGCCGTTTCAGGTCTAGTCTGTTGGTTCAGGTCTTGCTTGTGACCAGGCGTTAGGCTGTAGCGCAAGCACTAAACCCTGAACCCTAAATTGTTAAATTATACCGCCGACAAGTAGAACGACAACCTTTGCATACTCAATGCTGAACTCCTAAAACCAAAAAACCCTAAACCCCAAACCCTAAACCCTAAACCCTAAAACCAAGGACCAAGACCTTCTGAACCCTAAAACTCCAAACTCTGAAACCTCGACCCTCATCAGCCAAGCAACAGTACCTAAACTGAACCCTAAACCCTAAACCCCAAACCCTCCCTAAACCCTAAACCCTAAACCCTGAACCCTAAACCCTAAACTGAACCCTGGGACCTCCACAAGCCTGAAAATCGCCAAGCTGAGCCCCATACCCCCGAAACTCCGACATCGTACCAAAGATAGTAAAGTCAAGTTCTCCTAAAAGAGAAAATTCTAGGGTTTAGGTTTAGGGTTTAGGGGTTAGGGTTTCGGATTATCCAGAAAAAGAACAAGCAAAACAAAAAAAAACTGCTACACAACCTCCCCATCGAGATGCCCAGCTCCCTTCTCCATCTCCTCTTTGAAGGCCGGTGAGTTCCTTTGTTTCACGGGCAGGGGCATGTTAGATTTTAGGGCTCTTTCTGGTTCGTTCCCTGGTTCAGGGGTCCATCAGGGTTCTATACGGCGTTTCGGGTGTTACGGCTGTGGGGCTTTCGGCGATGAGGGTTTAAGGGCACGGCAGTGCAGTTTTCAAGGCTGCCGGTGCTGTAGCTATCTCCAATAATCATCGGAAGGGCTGCTGGGAATTGTCGAGGCACTTCATAACAAAGCATTCTATTTGTAGCGGTACAGGTGATGATGATGGTGATGATGATGATGGTGATGATGATATTGAAATTACAAATACGTGTGCTGGAAAGGCTGATCTTGTTATTGTAAACTTCAACAGGGTTAGTAGCGACGTGCTTACGTGCTGCGGAACAATACGAACCCCGCTAAAGACGTAAGCCAAACTACAGACTATGTGTACAAAGAAGAGTGCAGAAACCTCTTCAAACACCTGTTTTCAATTGGTATAACATCGCATGAAAAACAGTTGAAACCATGCAAAAACATTTCGGAATCCTCAAAGACACCTACCCCTTTGGTCTCCGAAACAATCATCACTCCTTTACGAACGACCCAATCCAAAAGGGACTCCTCAGGTGACAACCCTTATGTAGCATGCCAGAACTATCTATGTATCAGTTCTTCTTACCTACTATCGGCCTTGCTATATCTATATACGAATATGTATACCGATCTTATACCTACATTTACATATACACTCAAACATGAAAATCGTGAGACCACCAAGTGGTGGTAAGGCGCTGGATGCTTCGGCAGGTGGAGTCGGCTCCCGAGGGAAGTCCGGAGAAGGCGGAGAACCTGCTTTTCTGCTTGGATAATTATGGGACTTAGTAAGTAAGGTTATAGGTACCTTAAGGGGATCCTTAAAGGGATCCTATAAGGGTTTGTTTTGTAAGGAATGTATGGGACTTAGTAAGTAAGGCCTTAAAGGGACCCTATAAGGGTTTTTACGGATGAGGGTGTAGGGTTGAGGGTTCGGGACTTTGGTTTAGATTTTAGGGTTTAAGGTATATAGCTCTGAAAGGACGAAGGCTTTCGCGCATTTGGGGTTGCATAAAAGCTCTTTAGGGGTCGTTCTGCAAGCCCAAAGCCCTAGAGCCCTATACCCTAAACCCCTAAACCCTAAACCCCTAACCCCCCAAACCCCTAAACCCTAAACAACCCTATATACCCTAAGCCCCAAAAAAAGCGGAGAAGCAAGAAGAGGAGCATCTAATCCCAAAGCCCTACCCTACATACCCCAAACCTCTAAACCCTAAACCCTGAAAAGCCCTACAGCCCCCAAAAAGCTGAGAAGCAGGAAGAGGAGGATCAGGGAAATGATGGCGATCATCTCTGGCCAGAAGATCATGGCCTTGTCGATTTTGACCTCGTGCCAAAAACCCTACGCTTTCGGGTTTAGGGGTTTAGGGTTTCCTTTAAAGGCCTCCTTTACGGGTACGAAAAGGATACCATAGGGTTCAGGGTTTAGGGTTTAGGGCTTGGGGTTTTGGGCTTGGGGTTTAGGGTTTAGGGTGTAGGGTTTAGGGTCTCTGTTTAGGGCTTAAAGGCTTGGTAGGGGTTTTCACAAGGCTTGTTTGGTCAACGGGTGTGGTGGTCTGCGTTTTCTAGTTTAGGGTCCATTTTACGGTCCTTCTTCCTGAAAGGGTTGCGTTTCATCACTTGATGCTTCCACGCATCCACAGCCTCGCGAAATGATTGCGGCACATGCTTGCCAGCCAATGAAGCAGCAGAAAGGCCACTGTCTGCTTGTTTGGTCCACCGCAGGGCTAATCCGAATGGTACTGTTACTAAAAGCACCTTGTAACGTCACGAATGGCAGCAAAATTCGCAAATTTGCGCTCGTGTGAGCACAATTCGCTCGAAGAAGATGCTGATCAACTCCCGAACATTTTGCAAAGTGAGACCAGGCACAGTCGGAAGCCGAGTGTGTAGCGGTCCTGTCAAAACTGAAACAATGCAACAAGGCTTTGCCTCCTCCTGAGCTTGCTGCTCATCAGTGCTATTGCACAAAGCAAACCATCGCCAGGGATATTTCAGCCATGGCTCGATAAGCTTGCGGACGTCTTTAAGGGTACCGTGCTATTTTGAGGACCTACAAGGGGACTCGAAGTTAGAGAATTAACCCGTGACTCCAAAACTTTTTGTTCCGTTAGCCGCCGTAGCCTTCAGGAATATACCTGACAGTTTGTTGAAAAACCTACGGAATTCGGAGTCTTTCCTCAAGTCAGTCGATATCGAATAGGATCTTTGTTACTAATATCCCCATAATGACATCCCAAATACATACTTGCCGATATTGCTAAGGAGCTCGAAATACACTCAGCAAACAGGGTAATATAGTTCTCACTGTACTACTGTTCCAGGCTCCAGCTGTTGGTCCCTGAAGCCCTCCACACGATGTCTTGCCCCTCCCCGAAACTGAAATCTGAAAACCTACAAAAGTCCTGAAAGCCCCCCAAACCTACAGAAGTCCTTAAAGCCCCCCAAACCTACAGAAGTCCTTGAAGCCCCCCTTGGTCTAAACTAAAACCCGAAACCCGGAATCCTCAACTTCATCCCAAGCTCGACCCTAAAATGTGAACCCATAGGCCCTACAAGCTAAACCCTAAACCCAAGCCCCAAACAATAAACCCGGAACCCTAAACCCTATACCCTAAACTCCAAACCCTAGACCCTAAACCCCAAACCCCTTCATCCGAAATCCGCACTGACTGGGGCCCTGGCAGTGAACTTGAAATCAAGCCTCAGCACAGGGCTTGGGGTTTCGGGTTCCGGGCTTCGGGTTTCCTTTAAAGGCCTCTTTTAAGGGTACGAAAGGGTACCATAGGGTTTAGGGTTTAGGGTTTAAGGCTTGGGGTTTTGGGCTTGGGGTTTAGGGTTTAGGTCTCAGGGCTTAGGGCTGAATGAATGGAGGAAGGAAGCAAGGGAGGAATGGCATGGAGCGGAATGGAATGGAATAAAACAGGAGAATGAACATAAGTAGGCATGAGTGAAGGAAGGAATGAAAGAATGAACATATGTGTGTGTATATGTATATACATATATATATATGTGGCCCATACCTTTAGGGTATATTTAGCTAGCTTTTTGTGTATACAATATAAAATGCCTAGCTAAATAATACATAGCCATGTCGGATATCGTACAAAAG